>CM076577.1:105787147-105968079 GCA_034641835.2 Pinus albicaulis
GAAACCCTACACGCACTTCAACCTACTCAGAGCGCTCCATCTTAGCTAGGCTTCACATGGAAAGTTAATCGTCCATTAATTTTTAAAAGTATTATTATTATTATGAATTTTCATCAAAATTTACTTTGATGCACAAGATTTTTTCTTATATTTTATGTTTTAACCCTGTAATATTGAAATTATTTGAATAGAAATAGTTATGATGGACATTTTCATTTTTTCCTTGTTTATGATAAATTTTCGAAATGATTGGCAGATATTTACTTTGAGATTAAGGTTAAAATATTCATATTTATAAGTTGGAAATTCATATCTATAGGTTGGAAATTAAATTTGAGCAAGGTCAAGTCAATCGTTGTGCTTTCGTTAGTTTCAAAGAAAGAACTAAGAGTCGTAATATAATATTTTCTAAAAGTACAAAAATCATATTCTAAAGAATCGAAAAGGCATTTTAAATTCGGCGTGTCTTTTTTTATTCTCCTTTGTGCAACCAAAATATTATTTTTAAGAAATAGCGTCTTCTTCAGTTTTCAAACAATGAAGTCTTTATAAAGCTACGCCCTAAGGGATGGTTCAAAATTTTATGTTTAAGTCATTCTTCTTTGGGAGATGGAATAGAGTATTGAATCAAATCGAGTTTAGAAATGATAGGTAACAAGCTTTTATATAATCAAATAAATTTAAGGAGTAGCATTTTTCAATATATTTTATCTCTGTAAATATTTATATGTTTTATTTTCTTATGTTCAGCAGTATTTTTTATTCATTCATTTTTCTAACAAAACAACACGTTACATCATCATTTTTTATGTTTGGTAGCCTCAACTCGCTCATAGGAAACTAAGTCTGTTAGCCACCTTAAAGAGTTAAAAACCAATCGAAACTGAAATTGTTTAATTCTGTCTCTAGATTCCTTATAAGCTATATTATCTATTGTGTCTTTTAACATGTTATTACAAAAGTGAATGCTATCTGCCCACTTCCTGATTCAAAAAACAAAATTTCTAAACTTCTACCACTACTCATCCGATGATTCAATGGGTGTTGGATCTTTTGCACTTGATCCAGGCATGTCTACTTGCTGTAGGTTTTGAAGTTGTCGTTCTATGTGTCCAAGACGCACATTCTGGTGATGTCCCTGCAGCTGTATTGCCTGAATGTCTCTATGGATTTTAGTGAGAGTTGAAGCTATCTCTTGGTCTTCTCCTCCTTCCTGAATTTTCATGATGGAATTTGCCATGATACATTTCATAGTCTAGTAAAGGTTGATTGACTGCCTAAAAAGGGTCAATTTTCCTCTTGTGTTTCCTGGGTTTGTCACCATTGGCTCCATTTCATTGTCTGGAATTTCTTCCTCAACTTTAGTATTGAGGTCTCATTCCCATATAGATATCAATGATTTTACTTGAGTAGGTGCCCCAACACCATAAGCATGCAGTAGATTTTGCATATTTTCTTGGTCATTTTTCCTGCCTCACTTCCACTCAATTTTCTTACTGGTCTCGGCCTTTTGTTTCCCTTTGACTTTTCCTGCCTTTTCAACTTGATTTCCCTTCCCTCTGCTTCTCTTACCTTTCTCAAAATTTACCATTTTCCTTTCTCTAAGGCCTCCCAACAATTTTACCTGCACCCGAATCCACACCAAGGTTCCCACCCACCGTGTAGAGTCCAAAGAGATAAACAAGGTATGAAGACCTGTAAAATCAAAACAAGCAATTTCATTATTCAATTCCTGATAGGGCCATTTCCTCCACTCATTATTATCTGCCTCAACTTCCTAGCCCACCACCTCATCATTGTTTCCATTACATATTTTGCATGCCCCTATACCAGGGTGAGTCAACCTTCTATTGGTCCTACTAGGATTCCTCACCCTTTCCTCAGCCCATTTTGACCCACTATGTTCATGGGACAAATAGTATTTTGTCGAAAACTTACCACTCTCATGGCGATGTTGGGTACTCTGCAAGATTTCTCCTGCTCCCCTTGGTTCCTGGATGCTCTGTCTCCTTAGAGTTGGGAAACCTTCATCACTTCCCCTCATCCCATTACCCTTTGTAGGCACTGTTTGGCTCGAGGACTCTCCTTTCCACTCTAACCCCATTCCATGCCTACAAAAACTCTCTACGCCTGGGTTTTTTTGGTTACAAGAACTAGCAGTGCCGCCCTTAATTGGGCTTACCATCCCTTTGCGCCCCCAATCGCGGGTGACAATCTGAATGGAGGGAGATAAATTGAGTTTGACCCAATGAAATACCAATCTGACACTTAGTAACAAGACACATGAACCATGCCTGCCCCATTCGAGCCTTGTCTTGTTCATTCAACTCGGGTGTTAACACTGACCAGATACATAGGGAGATAAATTGAGTTTGAACCAATGTAATATCAAGTTGATGCTCAGTATCAAGACACAACGTTGACTTCAACTCTCTGTCACCCTCATCGAGACATGGATCCTTCATCTGCCTCTATTTTTTCCACCCTCCCATTCCTATTAACCTCAGAATCGTTATCATGTAGGTCGAAGGTACATACTGGTAATAGCGCAGCTCAAATGTAGGTCGACCTTCTAGCTTCCATCGCTTTTTTGTCCGCAATTCCAAATCTATTGGCACTACTAGCGCTCTCACATTGCCAAACATCCACCTTAACATGTTCTCTCTTGTTGTTCTCCTTACCCGCTGGCTCCAACTATGGCACACAAACCCATTCATTCCTGACAAATTCTGACCGCACCTACCCTCATTTACTCCCGGCATAAGGTGGCGTGGAGCAAGTCACCCACCTTTCGTGCCTCGTGGCTTTACCATCATTCCACTTGCCCATCGTGACGAGTACCCTCGTATTGTCTCCCTTCGCACCCCATTAAGGGTTATTTAGATGTTCTATTGAATTATAACACACAAATCTATTTAATTATATTCTAGTATTTAAAGAGGTAGGTGTAAGTATCTCTGTTGTTAATTTCAATTATTATAAGTGTTATTTTTATTTTCCATCTACTATAAAAATAACATATTGAATATTTTTTCTTTATAAAAACATGGACCATTTTTAACTTAAGAAAATATGAACATATTTTTTCGACTATTAATAAAATATTTTTTCATTATTGTTGACCTTTCAGTATATCATAGTTTTTGGGGACGTTTCTTATAAGGGTAGTAATGAAGCAAGAATTTTCTTTTTGCATCCCTAAAATTTCAAAGTCTTCTTCCCTACTTACTTCCTTCCACATAACTGGTTGTTGGTTCATGTGTCTAGAGTTCACATGGGACATCCTTCTTTTGTTGTTTTTTTTAGCACTCATGGATCAAGTGTTCTTCTACACAAGACCAGCATTTCAATGGCATTTTGTTCTTCACACTCTTATTAAAATTCTACCTAATATTTTTATTATGTAAACCTCCCATATCTCTAGAGGTTGATCCATGTTGCAACTACCCTTGCATATATGACAGGTTTTGTAGCAACACAGTGTTTAGCTTTGGCTATCCTTTTTATTTTATAATGAGTATTCAGTCCCTATTTTGAAAATATTCAATTCATCTCTAAACATCCTGAGGGTATCTATTCCAGTAAGGAAACTTTCCTCTATCCTTTTTCCAATTGATTCTTCTTCTTACTCTCAATGGTTTGGTCCATGCCATGTTGCACAATACTATTTTTTATTACTCTATTTTTTGTTGCAATTTGTATCTTCTTATATGTTGTCACATGCAAAACTATAATTTAAATCAAGAATAAATATATTAATTCATGACTTTTTCAGGCCAAGACTAAGCATGATGATCTTAGGTTGTTCACAAAAACCCATGTCGTCACATATTCCAGGAAACAAAAGGACATATTAGCATGTTAATAACCACATCGACTGTAGGTTTAAAATACAATTTTCTTATCAAGGTTATTATTTACATCAATTGTAACTGTAAATTCCACACACAACTAGCAATTAAGACAACAATTTTAATTTCACCATCTCTCTGACCTCAATTTTATTGCTAAATTTCAAATATTGAATTTTTGTTTTAAATATCATGGTATATAGAGTTCTAAATTTTATCATTCAAGGTATGGCCTATTCAGTCTGGGTGTTGAACCTGGGCTATGCTACCACTCTATAACATTCCCTCCAACCCACTTGACCCATATTGGTCTATGGAGAGTGTTACTTGTCTAATTTGGCATGAACCCCAAGTTATATTACGGAAATAACTTTATAAAATCTTCTTATTCTCAAAGTATTCAAAATTAAAAGCAAACACTACCATCATGTTCATATTGTCAAGAGTTGTCTCACAATATAAATTTTATCTCAATTTTATTCTCATATTGAAAGAGATTCCCATCAAAATTTTGACCAATTATATTTGGGCATGTAACCATTAAGTTGTCACATGACATCCACATTATCCCTTCCTTTCCCATGCAGGACTATCATTGAAGCACACCAATTGGTCATGTCATCATTGGAATTCCACATCGCATCCATGTCGTCCTCGTTAGGCCCTCATGGAACTTCCAGATCAACTGAGTGAATGGTCCACTAAGCCTTCCCACCATGCTAAATTTTGTTACCTCATATTTATATCCAACCAATGTTCATTTGGCTCTTCTACCTTGTGTCATCACTCCACACTCAGATGGTCGAATGCCAATATACAAGAGAGATAGGAAGTAAATCCATTATATCTCCCATTGCACATCACATGAAATCCACATGGTAGCCTTCATGGCAGTACCATGTATACTTAAATTAAATTTCACCTGAGTTCCCATGGCTTGGAAAATTTTGTTTCTCGACGATTGATTTCTCTAGTGACCCTCCATGGCTTTCAATTTATTGTTAGCTATATCCACCATCGATTACCAAGATATGTGGATCCACTTTCCATGTGATACCAACCTAATGTAATTACCACCAATATACATCTAGTCCCTCTCTACCATTAGGTCACATGATCCTTGATTTGATACAGTTCTAAAAAGAGTGATCTAACCTATGTCATATCCAACCTCCACTTAAATGTTGGCATTAAACCAAACACAAATACCTAGATGTTGGATGCATAAGGATATTGAACAGAGAAATCCAACCATCATTGTAATCTCTAATAGTTCAAAGGGAACTATTCCATGCCAAACGTGGATCTTGGATTTTGGACTCCTATATACACATGCTAAGGTAATGAGAAGGGAATAATGGAAACTTATTAAGGCAAGATGAAATTTCATAAACTAATTTTTTTCCTGAATATAATTGCCATGGCCTACACAAATTTTTCAAAAGTACACCAGATCCATAGTAAGATAAAAATCATGACTCAAACAATAGTTTTCAACATTATACAAAGTGAGCTATGCATAGCATTCCAAATTTGTTACTTGTTGAATATTAGTTATCACTATAATGCAATGGGGTTCCTTCATTCATATTCCTAGAGACATGCAAGTTTGTGTGAAAATTAAAAATGATATAGCCCATGGGTTAGATAGTGAATCTCAAGATATTCAATTTATTTACAATTATTAGTCACAACAAGAATATGAATGTGCACAAACCCAAAACTTCATCACATATTCCCACTATTAAGTAATCATCAATACTAAACACATATTCATTTAACAAAACATATAAAATAAACTCATAGCAATTCAGATAACCCATAATCATAAGCATGGCAGTGAAGTACCCAATTCAAATATTTAATATAACTAAAAACTTATAATGTGGTTGATTAATCGTGAGTGAAAATCAATCAGTTAATCATATCATATAATATAACCTGATATTCATGAAGATGATGGTAACCTAGGTAGTTAACCACTAAGTTCAATAATTCATTATCACCATAGATATATAAGATATCTAGTCAATAATGAATAGATAGTGAATCGAGAATTCGTTCATGGATTATACATGACCATATACCAATGAATAACATAAAAAACACAATCACAATATATAATCCAAATATTCATAAACCATTATACTTATTTGAATGTGTTATAATAGTTGTAAATTAAAGGAGGGACTTTCACTCTTCACCCAACCATAGGCCAACTACATTGTAATGTTTCTTGCAACTAACTACCCCTAACCCAGATCTTGAGTCTTAGGGGATACTTGTAAAGGGAAATTTAGACCAATGGATTTGTATTACCTCAAGAGATTGATTGCACTATCAATACCATCTCAAAACATAGCTCACAAGGAATATCGCTTAAAATGTCTCAGGGATGTAAGTCGAGGTTAAGTCTCCATGGTACTGGTCTATAACTTTTATTTCATAGGCTTTATATGTAACTTGGATACCACCTCAAATTATTTCATAAATGCTCCAAAACTTGAAGCACTCCATAAACAGTCATTAGCACCATTTTTTTCTCTAAGAGGACAATGATTCCCATGCACCAAAACTAGCAAGAGAAATCCCACAAGTAGTGGCTAATCAACAAGATTCAGACAAAAAATGGTTAATTACACAATGCTACCTAAGACAATATGAAACACTGAATTGGGCACCTCTCCATTTCTTCGTCCAATATATGTCTATATCTCATTCTTTACATCCCCTATGTGTTCTAGAGGGTGCAATATTGGATCTCCTTGACTCATGAAGGGAAAGGGGAATGGGCACCTCCTGTAGCCCCACCGCCTCAATCCAAGCCCTTAATGAATATCAAGAAAACTTAGTTATTCCCAATCACATCACATTAACTATGTTAGGTAATTGCACTGAGAGGCGCATTCTACAACCCACAATGGGGGAGATGTGTATGTTTGTCTATCTAGATGAAATTTAACTAATGTTGGCCAACATTAAAAAAAAAAAAAAAAAAAAAAAACAACAACAACAACAACAACAACAATATCGGCTTAAAGAGTAACTTATATAACCATATAAATAAACAATTATAAATTCATTAAAAATAAATTTCAACAATATAATTTTAAAATATGAAGAGTTTTAAAAATACTCAAAAAACAAATATGGTAAATAAATAAAAATATAAATAAACTAGAGGTATGGTAAATAAATAAAACCTCTTTTTATATTACTAGTGAGGTATGGTAAATAAATAAAAAGATAAATAAACTAGAGGTACGGTAAATAAATAAAAATTATTTTTATATTTACTTCATAAACCTCTATATATTTACAAAAACTCAAAAAAGAGGTTTTATTTAGGTTAAGCCTATGGGCCAAATACCATGGGACAAATTGTTATTAATACCATAAGACAAATACCATGGGCCAAATAAAATATTTATAAAAGAGGTATGGTAAATAAGTAAATATAAAATAGGCATAAAGAGGTAAGGTAAATAAATAAAAATATATGAAATAGGATTAGAAATAAACATCTAATTATATACCAAGCCTATGGGCCAAATACCATGGACCAAATTAATATTTAAACCGTGGAAAAAAAAATTATTAACTCTAATATTCATATTAAAATATTAATATTAATAATATTATTATTATTAAATCTAATATTCATATTAATAAATTATATTATTAATATTATTAAATTTAATAACTTTGGATTAATATAATATTAAATTTTTGATATTATAATATATATATTAATATATCATGATATATATATATATATTAACTCTAGATATATATGGGAGGGAAGAACAAAGGCATACGATTGAGGTGGATAAATAGAGGGAGTGGCAAGGGAGAGATGGAGATAAACTGAAGGAGAGGGTAGAGGAGGAATGAAGAGAGAGAGAGGGACAAGAGTGAGGGAGGCAGAGAAGGGTAACAGAAGGTGTTTGGTCCCTATATTACTAGTGTAGTCCCTTATTTTTGTTAATTTATCCCACTTATTGTTATTATTGTACACATGTAGTCCCCGTATTGTTATTATTGTGCCCCGTAAAAGCCCACTATTGTTTATTTTGTGCCCTTACATTATTATTTTTAGGTTGGCTTGGATTATACTGTGACCCCATGGACTCCTCTATATAGAAAGGAGGTTTTTTCATTTGTATCATCCAAGAATTATTCATTTATGTAACCAAAAGGATATTTCCCCCTTCAAGAGGCTTATTTCTAAGTCGTTGATCTATATTTTATTATATTTTGTGAGCTAGTTTCATAACATTTGGTATCGGAGCTTTGGATTCTAGGATTTCACTGCTTCAAATAGGTCATCGTGGAATTTTCTCTATAACTTTTTTTATTGAAAGGCTAAGAAGCTAAAAAAAACCATGTGCAAAGAAATCATGAGGAAACTGTTATCACTCAGGTTTTCCTAGAAGTTGTGTAAGAGGAAAGTATACTCGAGGTAACCACAAACCAACCTTCAGATGCAGAATCTAGCCAATATGCATCCAGAGAGGGCTCTCTCTTTATGATTTATCTTTGTTCTTAGAAGGTTTTAGGCTAGTTATAGATCCAAGAGTTTGTTTTGAAAAATGGTGGAATCCACAAACTAAGGGCAAGGTTGAAAGTTTTCAGTCCATTGGGCTATGGAGTCAAAGGATATCTTTACTGGATTTCTATTTTACACGCAAGATGGTTTTACAGGGCAAGGTAGCTAGACAGAGAACAATCCTTAAAATTTAAAGTGGATGGGATGATTTTGAAGGGATGAAAGGTAGCTAAGAATCTTTCACCATGTTCAAAAGAAAGAAATGAGATGACTACAAACAAAGAGCAATGAAGAATTCTTTATTATAGTAATCAACAATGTTTAAATTAGCAAAGCAAGAGCATTTAAGAATTCATGCTTATAAACAATTTAGAGGAAAACATTAAGAACAATCACATCTGAAATCAGAGTACAATTAAGTAAATTCTGATTCAATCCTTTATGTAAATTATTCAGAAATGGACATAATGATATTATAAACTTATATAAAACTTAAGACAAAGGGTAGAAAGACTTATTTAACTGCAGTCCAACACATGAATCCTGCAAAAAGTCCTGAGCTTCAAATCGTCATCCAGTAAGCCACGAATAAATTTCTCCAAAATGCTTTTATTCCGAAAATCTCAATGTTACAGTAAAGTAATAGAATCCACCCTCAATACTCTCTTTGAGGGTTTATTTATACAAGAAATAATTGAAAATATCTCACACTAACCTAGCCAATAATCTAGGCTGACTAAGGAGTAATTTACAAACAAACAGGAGACAAATGGTCTCGTGGATAGAATAATAGGTAACTGCTGATGTGTTGTTCCCTTATTTTGCTGATGTGCTGGAGGTAAGTGCTGAAATAGGGCTCGGTGCTGTCCCTTGGAGTAATTTCTTTGGCTTGTTTGATACTCTTTGTCTTTAAGGATACTCTTTAACCTGTTCAACTGATACTCTTTCATCTGTGCTTATTTTTATCTTTCACATAATAGTAAAAAGATAAAATTCTCATCCTGAAGATAATTTTCATAGAATTTCCAATAGGTCTTTCCACCATTGATCATATGGTATTATAGTCCTTTTAAGTTTTCTCAATGTCTCATCGGCCTCTGTGAGTTTGTAAAAAGTGGGCTCATCAGGAAACAAATACTTTATTTCATGTTCAATATGGAATAAATTCTTCAACCTGTCATATAGATTTCTCCCTGTTGGCAACGTTGCTTCTCGCAAACTGATGGAACAAGCAGTTACGTTCTGAGCATGTATATTTAGTTTCTTGACATAGGTTTCCAGTTCCATTATTTGGTCCCCTGTGAGCATTGGACTGGGTAACCCACTGTCCAACAAAACTTGAAACTTTTCTCTGAAAGCATTAATATCATCCAGAATATCTGCACACTTCCTTTCTAAATTCTGCATAAAAGTTCTTTTGATGAAAACTCTTTTTATCATCAAAATAGTGCCGGTCCTGTCTTCAATTCCTTGTACTACAAGCTGTTGTTTTGTTCGAGTGTTCAAAAATTGAATAAGTTGATTGGCCTGCTCAGGTCTACCTCTTAGTTCATTTCTTGTTCTGTTTATTTCTTCCTGAGCTATTTTAATCAAGTCATTTTGTTCAAAAATTGCTTGAATAGAGGGCCGAATACTTTTTATTAACTCAATTATATTACCCCAAAGAATTTCATTTATTTCCTTCAAAGGCTTTTCTAATGAAAGATCTTTTTCTAAACCCTTAACTAATTTGTCCAATCTTTTAATTTCCCTGGTATGATCAGCAACTGTCTTTTTAGAAGTGTCATATTTCTGCTCCAAATCTACTAACTGCAATTTTGTGGTTTGAAGTTCTGTGACTCTTAATTGTAAACTTTCCATTTGTTTTATCAAATCATCAGAACTTAAACCAGAAGTGTTTACCTGCGCTGGCTCTGTTTGTTGCTTTGTTGTTGTAGTACCTGTGGTTGTAGTAGCTTCTGTGATGGATGCCTGCATGATAGCTTCCTTTTCCTCTAAAGCTTGTTCCAATTCCTTCTGTGTTTCACTTAGTCGCTCAGTCATATTTAGGAGCAACTCCATTACCTCTTCTTGTGAATTCCCCTTTAAAACTTCTTGGGTCTGGGGGTGCCTTGAGGCTGGCAATTTCAGCTGCTTTCGCAGCTATGTCATCATCTTTCTTCTTTATTAATGCCTCAATGCTTTTAATATCTTTGGGGTTGTGACCCAAGCTGATGATTATGTCTTCCAAATACTTTATTCTGTTATCTTTGGCCTGAGAAGAGGCCTTTTCAATTTGCAATTGGGCACTTGTGTTATTTAAAGAATCTTGCAGCGTTAGGGCTGCCATGGCTTTATTAGTAAGAGTGGAATACACCATTTCCCCAGTTTGTTTATGCAGCTCTATCTGGTCCAAAGGATGAATGTCCTTTGCCAAGACCTCAAAATTTGTTCTAATATAATCAGCTGCTGACATGGGTTTTGGCACCTTTGACTTGAAGTGGCTCATCATCATTTTTCCTTGTGAAATGTCAAATGCTGACATTAACCTCTCCTGATTATGTGGAGCCATTTTCAAATATTGATCATATACCTTCATTCTTAATGGATCATTCTTTGCCTTTATATTGATGAAGGTTCTTTTTATATCCCCTGTGTCTGTCTTTGGTGGTCTGAAAGAGGATACCTCAGTACTTAACTGCTTTTGCAAAGCTTTTCCTTTCTGTCCTGTGTTTTTTTCACTAACTGTGCCAGTTAGTTGACTGTCTTCCCTTCCATCATCAAATATCTCATCTATGATTTCCACATCAGGAAGTGGATCTGATTTATGTTTTTTGGTTTGATGTAGCTTTGAGGACTCTTTAGGAGGAGTAGTATCTAGAACCTGCCTTTTCTTTCCTATTTCCATATTGGATGGAGTTTGTAATTCTGGAACTTGTGGATGATTTACCTGAGTGGGAGAAACCTGTGATTGATCTGGTGCTTTGGAAGTTTGAGGTTTCTCTGCCATGACTAAAGTTTCAATAACTTGTATTTTAGGTTCCTTTCCTTTGCCTTTTGATTCTACTGCCACTGGTGAACTGCCTTCCTGTAATGTCTGCTGTAGATTTGCTGCTGAAGAAGTGCCAATGTGAGGTACCTGCACTTGACCACAAGATTCTAGGTCATACTCCTTCTCAAAATCTTTCATCATTCTGTTCATTTTTTCTTCTTCACTTTCTTCTTCAACTAGTGTTTCTTCAACCCATTCATCTTGGTTGGCATATTGTTCTATTTGAAGAATCTTGTGGTGTATGTAAGGGGATGACTTGTTCTTTAGTCTCTTTTCACAGATAAAACCAAGTGGGTCATAAGGAACCCAACGAAAACTTCTTTGGAACTTGCAATGGTTTTGTAGTATAACTTCTGCTTCGTGCTCAGCATCCCTAGAGTTACATATGTAGGGACCTAATTGACTTTTTATCCTTAATTGGGCTTTCTTCTTCACACTACAAAAATGGATCACATCTGAATTATTCATTTGCCTGAAATATTCCAAGGAAAAAATTCTCATGGGCACATATCTTGGCAACTTGAATGGATGTAATTCACATCCATAGATTCTGATGACTGAATGGTTTTGATATAGATACCAATCTCCAACTTTATAAGTCCTTGAAAGTTGCAAGGTCTTCTTGATTTCGTTACTGAGCCTTGGAGGAGGGATTCCTGTCAACAAGGTAGTTGCAGGATATACAAAAAGATCGATGAACTCAGTATAGGAATATGGAGACTTATAGGAAGAATGAATTATGGGAGACCAAAATATAACTGACCTAGGGTTTCCCTTGGCATCAAGCTTTTTAACAAGGAAAGGGAACTTTTTCGTTTGATAGAAGATAATGAGATGATAAATAACTGAGGAATATTTGAAAACTTTCTCATCATCTAGCCTCATGAACTGATCATGGATCTTATTGGCTATGAAGGAGGCAAAGTCATATTTAACTTCAGGAGGTTGCCCAGGAGTAAAAATAGACAGCAAAACCAGGGTTATCTCATCAACATATTTACTGGTGTTGAAACCTAAGACAAAAGATATCATATTGAGGATGAGCCTCCCCAACTTATTGAAATAATAAAAACCATAGGGAGGAGGGCCCTGAGGTTGGTGTTCAGGCAACATGAAATTCTGGCCAATGGACTTCAATTTTTCTGGGGTCAATTTATTAGATTTTTCAATCAGTTCTTCCATAGACAAAGGTGCTAATTCTTGGTCTGGTTCAAAATGTAGCATTGCATTGATAGCCTGGGGAGTAATGGAGAAAAGAACACTCTGGTCAGGGGATATTACAGCTCTCTGAGAGGGATCATAGTTGGAATGGCAATAGTGAATGATTTCTGGGAAAGAAATGACTGAGGGGATGAGATATCTCGGGAGATTGGATTCCCACAACCCAATGAGATCTTGCCCCTTTGAGTACTCGTCTCTGCAGCGACAATAACTCAGAAGGGGACTTTCATCAAAATGCAAGTCTTTAATCTGGAAATCTTTATCTACTAAAGGAAAATATTCCAACTCTCTGTGGGGGGCATTTAGTGGAGTTACATTCAAAGCTGCCAGGGCCTCCATTTTGGTTCTTGTGGATTCAAAACGGAGGTTTCTGGTTTTTTTTTCACAGGCCGGGTGTGATTTTGATCTTACTGAGGGAAATTGGCACAATTGCAGGTTCAGGGGAACAATTTTCAGTCGTAAAACTCAAGGAATGATCTTAGGAATATGATTTAAACACTGATTCAGCGAAAAAAAAGAAAACAGAGTTTTATTTGTTGTTCGGGGCGAAATAGGATAAATACCTGTTCTTGGAGGCAAACTGACTTTTAACAGGTATCGGGCGGTAGCAGGAGGGTGCTTGAACACAAGTCTGGTGGAAATCTGGAGCGAAATCGAATTGAACAGTGAATTTTAGTGGAAATTTGAAATTCGTAGCGGAAAGCACAGTCGCATTCAAATGATGAAAATGACATAAAAACACGCGAATTTGTTTTATTTCCAAAGTCAAAAGAGGGGTTTTTAGTTTATCGAGGAGTGACGTCACTTTGGTACGGGCTGACGTGGGGTAGGGGGGCCGGGCGGTAAGCGGTTAGTCCCCGCACCGCTTATGGACAAAGATGGTTTTGAACGAGCGGGCAGCGATTCCATTAGAGTAACGACACGTGGACAGAGGACTGGTCAAATACCACCAACCCCCCGCGCGTTAATGTGCTGACCAGGCATGGGTAGCGGAATTGATACGGGGCGTTGATCTGTGGAAAGGCGATCCGACGGTTGAAATGACGGGGAGACGGTGGGAAGTTAAATGGTGCGGGTCCAATACATTTATCGTTAATTAATCACCCCGGGCGGGAGTTGATTGGTGGAGGTAGTTGGTTATTAATTAATTCTAATAATTAATTAATCCCATGGTATGATGGAAAGAGGGGTCGCGGCGGGGTTTTAATTGTGTTTGAAACGTCGGGTGGAATGCCAGGTGGATGAGCCACGGTGGCATAGGGGCTTTTCCAAAGTTTTGGTTTAGGAAATAAAACTTCGGGTTTTATTTATATTTTTGTGTTAAACATATAAATCATATGTTTAAAGTTTTTCGTATATATGTTTTTTATTTTATTATATGATAAATTAACCGATGTAATTAATTTACCATAGGGGCGAGACTATAGTATAACGATATATTTAACCAAAGGGCGTATAGTGGGTTTTTATTTGAATGCATGGGGAAATAAATATTTTGGTTAAACTTTATAATATAGGGGTTTTTGGATATTTATATAAAAGGAGTTATATACTTAGGACAAGGCACTTTCACTAGGGATTTAGTAAATAGAGTTAAATGTAAATATGACAAAGGGACAAGGGAACTCAAAAAACTTTGCTCATCTAAGAAAGTGACAATTTCTGAAGTAAATTGCAATATCTCATATTCAACACTTAAACTTAGAATAATAAGTTATTTTGAAGGATTTTTTATGGAATTTTGCATATTTTTCCTAAGCAAAATGAAATTTTACTTAGGAAAAGGTTAAAGATGAATGATTATAATAATGAATTATCTCAAGTACTTAGGTCTTTTTGATCATTAGGCCGAGGGTCCGGTCCCTCCAAAAGTCAAGGAAATGCCTTGAGCCCCTTTGATTTCCAAATACCTTAGTACTTTGGGAGAAAATAGTAAAGATCTTAGGAAAAAATAATGTGGGAAGTTAATGATTTTGACTTTGCTTGCTGTGATTTTCCCAGTGCTTTTCTTGCTTTCAGTACTTGTGATGAAAATAAAGGATCAAAAACTTTTAGCAGCATCATTCATCAGATAAAACTCTGCAACACCATCTACCTACCCTATCTACTACTACCATTTTCTCTTCTTTATTAGGGTGCATTTAGACTTGCAAACCCTTATCAATCTTTTTCTTTTTACAAGGCAAATCTATCTAATTCTGCCCTTATTACATCCAAGGGCTCAGATTAAACTGTTGAGCACCTTTTATTAACTCTACCTATCTACTTATCTGCCAAGATTAAACTGTTTGGTCAGATTTTTGTTCTCTATTCTACAACATGAAATTGAAAAATGAACTAGCCAAGCTTAAACAGTTTGACCCTTCATAAATTGTGGCAAAGTTTGACAAGCTGCACACAATTATTTATTTACAAAAAATGAAATAGTAGTGGCATTTGGATTTGCACACTTTCCTTGGTCTATTTTTGTTTGGGGTTCATTTCTTTCACTTTTTTGACCACTTTATTTTTTCTTACCCTTTGATTTTTCTTTTAGGGTATACCCTCTTTACATTTTTTAAATTTTTAAATTTTTTGGTTTTTCAAGAATATGGAACACCTTTGCTCAAAAAAGGTTTGAACATATTCCATAGTTCAATCAAGACAATCATGAAAAATGACACCTATTGGTATAGGAGACTAACAGAAACTCATGTAAAATTTTCACATCTTGGTTCACAATATTTTCGAAGATATGATTTTTCGAAGTTAGGGTTTTTGCAGGCTTCTGAATTTCATCTCAAAGAGGCGACCTTGGGAAAATCGTCATAAACCTCTCTCTGAGCATTGAATTGGAATTCTGTAAAACGTGTTCGAAATTACATGGACAATAGTGTCCTGTGCATCCATTTCAAAGCCGAAGGAGGAAACATTGACACGTGGCATGCCATACAAGTTCGCTCTACTGAAATAGTCCATAATTAGGTCATTGTGTGAGATTGGGCATTTCTTTGACTTTAAGAATCCAAATCCCGTCGGACATGTGGCATTTCAAAGAATATTCATAGGGATACTAAAGGATCGAGGATAAAATATTGGGGATCTGAAATTACAGAGATACATCAGTTTCAATATCGATCTCCTTAAAAGAAAGAAAAATGTGTGTGTTTTTTTTTCTCTTAAATTGTGTAAGTTTTGTTTGAAAAATTGGTTTGAAGTGATTCCAAGGACATACTGAAGCATAGATATCAGTATTGGGTTCTAAAATTCCCCCTTAAAATAATTCAACACCCATTAAACCCTCAGAAGGTTTTAATATGACTCATGAAGAGGAAGAAGTTGGTTGGAATGTTCAAAGCCAACAATGCAAACCAAATCCTCTTTCTCAAGAAAAAGTTGAAGGACATCAAGAGGGATATAGGGGAATCCATCCAATAATACTTCATGAGGATTACGAAAATAAAAAATGATCTTCTATCTATTCAAGAAGTTTTTGCTAACAGGGCACTTAGTCTTATTGCTCTTGGTGGCCTCACTCGAGCATGGGATGTGTTTACCACCACTCTCCTCAACAATGATAGGATTCCATGTTTTGATGAATTATTGACTAGATGCAGTCAATAAGAGACAAGGATGATGCATATAGAGAAGCCTTAAAATGGGAATGATCCCACTGCATTCTCCACTCATGCTAAGAGGAAGAACAATGTTGGTCCAAAAAGAGAAGGTCAAGGAAGAGAGGGATTCAAGGAAGGAAGAAAGGGAATATGCTTCAATTGTAGCATGTTTGACCACTATTCTAGAGAGTGTCCTCATAAGAAGGATACAGTATAGGATGATGATAACAAAAACAACCACAACAATTTCAAGGGAAACGATAATCAAAGGAATAACAGGTTCAACAACAAAGGAATGAGAAATGCTCTTGTTGCATGATATGGCAATGGTTGACCTCCCAAAAGGTCAAGAAACTACAAGTATGAGGAAAATAATGTTGTATATAAGAAAAAAGAATTTTATCTTATTTCTACCCTCACTACTACCTCTCCTCCGGACACTTTGGATAATTGGTTGATTCATAGTGGTCCCTCAAGGAACATCACTGGGTACGAAGAGGCCCTCTCAAATTTGATTGAAAATAAGACTAATTTGGAGACCATACTTCGGGATAATTGCACCTACCTTGTGAAAGGGATGGGGATTGTCACTCTTCATTTGAATCAAGGTCAAGTCCTTCATCTATAAGATGTATTATATGTACCTCACTTGAAAAATAACCTGGTATCTATTTCTACGATGGAAGACAAAGGCTTCAAAGTAGCATTCATTGATGGGAAGGTATGCATTTTGCAAAGGAACCCGAAGGATGCATTTACACTTGGATTTAGGATTGAATGTCTCTATCAGGTTGGAGGAAATCCTTTGGGAGCTATGAATTGCAACACTTCTCTTCAATCTAAATTATGGCACCAGAGTTTTTCTCACCTTCATTATAAATTCGTACCTGATGCAAGTAATATGGTCACAAGTTTTCCCGAATTCAAAGTAGACCATGAAGGTGTTTTTCGGGGATGTGCAATTTGGAAACATACAAGGGGACCATTCCCCTCAATTGAAAGTAAAACTATGGAAATTCTTCAATTGATCCATTCTGATTTATCTGGTATTTTGCCTATAACATCTTTGGGAGGATATTTGCACTATATTATTTTTATGGATGACTTCTCTCGCAAAACATGGATCTATTTCTTGAAGAAAATGGAGGAAGTTTTCAAATGGTTTCTCTCTTTCAAAGCCTTGGTTGAAAATAAAATAGGGAAGAAGATCAAAATATTGAGGACCAATAATGGAATCCAATATGAGTCAAATGAATTCAATTAATAGTGTAGAGAAGTTGGCATTAAGAGGGATACTAATATTTCTTATACTCCTGATAAAAATGGAGTTGTCGAAAGGAAGAATCAAACCATAATACAAGCTACTCGTTCCATGTTTCATGACCAAGGTCTACCAATGTTCTTATGGGGAGAAGCTACCAACATTTTCATGTATGTTCAAAAAGATTCCCACATTAAGCATTGGACTTCAAAACTCCTGCAGAAGTTTTCACCGGTAAGAAACTTGATATTTCTCATTTTAGAATTTTTGGTTGTCCCATATATTTTCATGTGTCGAAAGAGAAGATAAACAAGCTAGATGCATCTAGGAAGAAAGGAACATTTGTGGGCTACAATGAAACTTTTAAGGCATATAAAATCTATGTGCCTAGTCAAAGGGAAGTGGAAATAAGTCATGATGTCACCTTCAATGAAGATGCTACCCTTGGGAAGGTTAGAGATCTTCCTATTCCAAGGAAAGACAATGATGAAGATGCGGGAAAGCACAATGAACCTTCGACGGATGAACCAATGCCCGATATTGAAGGCTTGATGGATCCCATTTATCCACCTCCTAGAGAGTCCACTACCTCAAGAAAAAGACCCTCGTGGATCAAAGACACTCTTGAAGATGTCGAGAGAAATATTGCACCGAGGGGGGAATTTTGTGAAAGTAAGAAGTCAAATAGGTACCGAGGGTACTTAGCTACCATGAGAACCATTGTTCAATCGGAGCCTTGTATGTTCGAAGAAGTTGTGAGCCACCAAATATGGTAGGATGCTATGGATGAGGAATATGAATCGATCATGAAGAATGATGTTTGGGATGTGGTTCCTAGACCCTAGGACAAGTTTTTGGTCACCTCAAAATGGCTTTACAAAATAAAATATGGAGCTGATCGGAGTGTTGAAAGTTCAAGGCTAGGTTCATTTCTCGAGGCTTCTCTCAAAAGGAAGGGGTTGACTATGTTGAGATATTTTCACCAGTTGCTCAATATACCACTATACGATCTATCATTGCTCTTGTTTCTTATAAAAGATGGAGTCGACACCAAATGGATGTAAAAAATTATTTCTTGCATGGCTCGCTTAAGGAGGAAGTCTATATAGAGCGATGTGAGGGGTTCAAAGTTCAAGATCGAAAGTCACATGTATGCAGGTTGAGGAAAGCCCTCTATGGGTTGAAGCAAGCCCCCAGGGATTGGTATGAGAGGATTGATAGTTATCTTATGAAGTTGGGTTTTACAAGAAGTGAAGCTGACCCAAACCTATAATTCAAGGTTGAAAATGACATGCCTCTCATTCTGGTACTTTTTGTGGATGATCTCTTTCTAATAGGTGCTAACCCTCTCATTTATCAATGAAAGAGGGAGTTGGATTTCAAATTCAAGATGAAGGAACTAGGGTTGATGCATTACTTCCTAGGCTTGGAGGTATGGAAAAATATAGGAGAGATTTTCTTTCTCAAGGAAAATACATTTTGAAGCTACTCAAAATATGTGGGATGGTGGATTGCAAGTCCATGTCTACTCTGATGGAACTCAACTTCAAGAAACTATGTGGAAATGTTGTTGGGCCCGATTTGGAAAATCCTTCCTAGTATCGACAACTTGTAGGGGCCTCCATGTTCTTGGTGAACTCCTGTCTGGACATATGATTCATTGTGAACACATTGAGTCAATTTATGGTCAAGCCTCATCACATACATTGGATTGCTGCCAAGAATCTCTTGAGATATCTCCAAGGAAAAATCAGGTATGTACTAAGATACACTGTCAGGAATTTGAGGCTACATGGATATATTAATGTTGACTGGGCTGGCAGTGTGGTGGATCGTAAGAGCACATCTGGATTTTGTTTCTCATTAGGATCTGATTCGATATCTTGGATGAGTAGGAAGAAAAAATCAATTACCTTAAGAACCGCTGAGGTCGATTACATTACTGCTAGTATGGCCTATTGTGAAGCTATTTGGTTGAGGAAGCTCTTTAGTGAGATATTTGAGCATGTGTTGGATACCACCGTGATCTAATGTGAAAACCAAAGTGGTAGTCACCTTTCATAGAATCTCGTGTTCCACGACTGCTCCAAGAGTATTTATATCAGGTACCACTTTATCCGCGTTATGGTACAATGAGGAGCAATAAGGCTCCATCACATCAAGACTGATGAGAAGGGAACAAATATTCTCATGAAGCCCTTGGGAAAGGTCAAATTCTTAGCCTTCTATGAGAGACTTGGAGTCATGGAAAGACCCTCCTATGAGGGTCCCGCATGAGTTGGACACTGACCTCTGGGAGCTCCTGGGGGTTTTGGGTACTTCTTAGAGCTATGAGTGACCATAGGGTGAGGGGTTCACCTTCCCCTAGTGGTGTGTTGTGAACAGGGTGAATGGTTCTGCTTCCCCTGTGATACCCCATGATGGTTGACATGTGTGTAGGGTGATTGATTCACCTTCCCCTATGATTGACATATGCATAGGATGAGTGGTTCACCATATCCTCTGGCATATGAGCAGGATGAGCGGTTCACCTTCTCCTCTTGATTCCCCAGCATATATCCTACACATGTATTTTTGAACTCATGGGAAGTACCTCTCATTTGACTAATGAGTTCGGAAATGAGGATAGGGGCCATAGCACTACCGATGGATGCATCGTGTATTTTCATAATCCCTATGCTAGGATTCATGGTGTTCAACAACTTGATCCAGGATCAATTGAGGTTATACCTATAGACTGACTTGTGTCAGGGGAGAGTGGAAAGGTCTTGTGATATTATTAATTACTACTTCATAGTTCAGCAGAGAAGAGATGATAGATATGGTACATGAGGGCATGATGATCAGTGACATCAAATGGATTGGTAGGTGGAATTATTCCTAGTAGAGAGGGAGTGTTAAAATTGGAAACTAGAGCCAAATTCCACCTTGGGAAAAATCATATAATGGAGATGATATTTTTGTTGGATTCCTCTTTTTGAGAGGACCAAAACTGATCTAAATATCATCTCATTATGACAAGCATAAGTGGAATTTTTCATTTATTCCCTCTCATACACAAATTGTCAAGGTTAGCCTCAGTCAAATAAAGCCCAAGAGATGTGTCTCCACACCCTCAATGATTTGTATAAATAGGAGTGACCTTATCCCTATTTGGACATCACTCATCACATCAGACATATCTCTCTCTCTCCTCTCTTGATTGGTTTGTAGAGCTTGGAGGCAGCCTCTCTCTTACTTCGCATGTGTGGCAGGAGGCCAAATTATTCTAAGGAAGAACAGGTCGGATTTTAGGAAAATAGAACAACATTGACCAGGGCTCATTTTAAATTCATTGACTTCGATCTTGAGGGCATAATTTTTATCTTTGAAGCTCGTAATCATTGGCACAGAAATCGAGGTGATTGGGACAATTTCGCCAATTTTGAATTTAGATTAACTTCAATTTTTACTACAGAAATTATAGTAGTGTTTGAATGGTTTGACTGAATTATTTTTGGGCTAACTTTGACTCTCCTAGAAGGCCGAATTGGACTGTTTTTGACTGAGTATCTTGGAGGAATCTTTGGTGCTACTTTGACCACTGTTGTCTTTCTAGTTTGGGCTGTAGTTAACTATTGTTGACTATTGATTTTGATAGGACTGTTTTGGGCAAGTAAACTTGATATTTGTACTCTCTATCTCTGCTGAACTATGGAATAATAAGAAGAAGAATTGATCAAAGGGTTTTCCGCACATTGGGGTTTTTCCCTGGCATCCGCTAAATATTGTGTCCTCTTGTCTTGGCATGTCTTCTACATTTTGTTTATGTTCTATATGCATTTACTATCAATGTGTTTAAGTTAATTAGATTTCTACTGGAAATAATTGGAAATTTATATTAGGCTTCTAAGGAACATTGAATTAAATTGTGCTAAGAATAGAACATACCATTGTTATCTAAAATTAGCAAAACTTCTTGAAGACATGGATTATATGACTAGACTCCTTGATGGTGATCTGGACTCCTTGATTCTTACTCATTGATGATGTTGATGATGATGATGATGATGATGACGTGGAATCATTGATGACAATGATGATGTTGATAGTTATAATGAGGACTCGTTGATGACATGAACTCATTGATGAT
Source organism: Pinus albicaulis (assembly GCA_034641835.2). Classification (NCBI taxonomy): domain Eukaryota; kingdom Viridiplantae; phylum Streptophyta; class Pinopsida; order Pinales; family Pinaceae; genus Pinus; species Pinus albicaulis. Next base: position 105,808,789 of record CM076577.1, read on the forward strand.
GAATTTTACTAGAATCCAATGATGATGATGATGATGTGCACACATTTTTGATGACATTAATGATAATGATTTTGACTTGGTATACAAGACTCCCTTATGATGATGATGATGCAGAATCAATGATGACATAGAATCCTTGATGATGATGATGATATGGAATCCTTGATGATGTGATGAAATTGACTTGATCTAATAAGACTAAGATCATGAGGGAGATGACACACTCACCAAAGATAAGTATTATCTTGATTGTTTCTATTGATTATTTCATTATAAGTCTCTTGTTTTGGTTGGTTGTTTTTGTTCTTCCTTGGCCTCCTAGCGAGGATGGAAAGTACATAATAAAGAATTCCAAGGTTTGGTAATCATTGGAAAGAATAGAAGGAAAATGTTACAATAAGACTCGTGATAGGCCCTGTACTGAGAGGGAGCAGACAAGATTAGCCTAATTGGAGCACATTACCATGAAAGTGGCTAGAAGTTTTGAAGACAAATGTTGATCTAGATATGCTAAATGTGAGCTCGTATGAAGAGGACTTGTGTAATAGGCAGTTGATTTTGAGGCATGAGCTTGGAGATATCTTTGACGCCATGGATTGTGAATGATTTGAAGAAATTTCAAGACCACGATGTTGACTTGGTTGATTCTATAATTGATCTATCTGCTAATTTTTGTTTCTACTAAATCCTATTGTTATTTTTTGGATTCAATTATGGTTTGTTGTATTCTACTATGGCTATTGATGCCCACTTCAATGAGAAGCCACTTATTATATGCTAGACTCTACTATGGTTGTCAATGATTGCTTTAGTGAAAAGCCATTACTAAATTCTATTATTGTATATTGATAGCTAATGATGTTTGCTTCTGAGAGAAGCCTCATTTGAAGTTGAATGAAAAATTGAATGTTTTTTTCTTTCTGAAATGTTTGTTAAAGTACTAAGATCCACCATGACTACATTTATGATGTTGAACTAGTTATTAATGTGAAGAAACTGGAATTATTGAGAATCCCCTTGAAGAGGGAGAATTGATTACATAGCATCATATTATGGAATCTCTTTTAGGTTGTGTGTCGAGAGACATTGTGGTCTAGGAGATGTATTGTTGATTCCTCTTGTGGGTTGTGTGTCATTAGACCTTGTGGTCCGGAATATGTATTGTTGATTCCTTGTATGGTATGTGTGTCGTGAGACCTTGTGGTCAAGGAGATGTATTTTTTATTCGTCTTGGAGGTTGTATCATGAGACCTTGTGGTCCAAAAGATGTATTTTTTATTCCTCCTGTAGGTTTTGTGTCGTGAGACGTTATGGTATGGGAGATGTATTCTTGGTTCCTCCCTTAGGTTGTGTGTTGTGAGACCTCTTGTTCAGGGAGATGATTTGAGATAGTTGTTATGTATATTCCCTTATGATGAGACTGATCATCTCTCCCTTAGGTTGTGGGTTGTGAGACCTATGATTGGTCGGGGAGATTGATCCTGATAGAGAGAGCGAGAGAGAGAGAGAGAGAGAGAGAGAGAGAGAGAGAGAGAGAGAGAGAGAGAGATATTTGTATTTGTGATCTCTTCCTTAGGTTCTGGGTTTTGAGACCTATGATTGTTCATGAAAATTGATCTTGAGAGAGAGAATGAAAAGTACCTCCCTGGCTAAGAGGGAGTGTTGAAAAATATGGTAGCCATTGTCGATATTTTCATCTTGAAAAATAAATGGAAATTTTAAAATTTAAAATTTCCTCCAAATTTATTAGTTGGTTGCCCCCCTAAGTGATCTGAATTTGATTTTTATTTATTGTTGTTCTAGTATCAGTTTCAGATTTATAATGAAAGTTCTTATGTTTTCTTCTTGTACAAGGGTTTGTAGATGTGCTTATGATTGATAAACAAAAAAACTTGTGGAGATTAAGTTGATGTCATGAACATAAAAGAATGGAAACTAAATGCTGAAAATCATCATATAAACAAAAAACAAACCATGACAACTAAATCAAATGCACATGGTTTTGATGAAGGAGTTCACCCCTCCTGGGCTACATCTACTTGGTCCAACTTCTAGCGCATGGGCCTTTGTATTAGCTTCAGTTGTGAAAAAAATGGTGTTTTTTGTCTCCTATTTCCTCTAAAACCTACTCCAATGGCTCAAAAACATCAAAATCTACCAAGAATTATTCTTCCTAAGCCAAAATTGGTCGAAACTTGCCTCAGTTATGGCAACAATCAATTTTCCTACATTTTCTCCACCAAATCTGGAAAATGTCCAGATAACTCCAGTAATTTTGGAGTTGCGCCACATTTGGAAGACTCCACCAACTCCACCGCCAATTTAAGTGCGTCAGTAACTAAATGAGAAGCACAGAATAATGGTAATTAACTTCATTCTTAGCACTAAGCGTGTTTTAAGGTCTCAGCCCCCGTTCAGTTATGCGCTCGGTCTTATCATGAGGGGGTTGGCCCGTGGGGCTAGCCCCATCCTCCGCCAAACAATGGAATACATGAATTTTATGTATAATTGTGCGCCCATATATATTCAAGACTAATGCATGGTATAGTGGTTATTGTGTGTGCTTGTATCGGGGAGGTCATGGCGTCGACCCTGATCTCCGCCCTTCCTTCGGTGATATAATTTTTCCATTCGAACTATTGAAACTCGACTTTGGCTATGTGAAATATTTTCACTCTATACAATTTCCATGGGAGATGGCATGTGGAAGACCCTGGATGCACCATGTGTCCCTTCTCCATTGGCCCAATTTCCACCATATATAAAAAAAAAACAATGCACCCATAATTAAAATTTCAACCTTATAATAGGAAGAAAAATAATTCAATTCCCAATTATCATTGGAAAATATGAATGTGATACTTGTCACCATGTCATTGGCTGAAATTGGGGAATATTCTGTAGATATTCCTGAGATGCTGACTAGACTGCCAAGTCATCAGTCTTTCACTGTTCTACACATTTTTTACCTATTTAGGAAAATGGATAGCAGGTCCTAACTTCTTCATCTAGAGTCGGATTTGGACAAAACGAATTGCATCAGAATCCTCACGATGAGCTCTATGCGGTCATTCTGGTTTGGAGAATTTCCAAGAACTTTCATTTTTGAGCTAAATATTGAGCCTCTAATCATTCCTCCCCACTAGAAGCCTTTTGGACCCCAAAATATATTATCAATTGTTCAGTAGGTGAGGTTATAGTTCCCTCACCCTTTCAATCTCCGTCCATTTGGCCTTGGAAGGATTTTGTCCCTTGAGTCCCACTCTAAGGTATTCGACATCCCCTCTCCTTGAATTTCTAGTTCTTCTGTTAGGTATGAGATCTTGCTGAAGTTCATCAAGATATTCTTGTGAGAAATCATATATTAATGACAACTGGACATGCTCTCCTTGATGATCAATCAGAGGAGGCTCAAACAATCTCAAATTCTCAACATTAACGAGAGAATATATTTTCATATAAGGAGGAAAATAAAGCTTAAATGCATTGCTACCAATCTTTTCCATAATTTTAAATGGACCATAACGAATTGGCTTAAGCCTTCTACCTTCCCCTTGCAATATTTCTTTGCTGATATATAACCAAAATTCATCTCCAAATTAGAATTTGTGATCAACACGGTGTTTATCATGCCTTGCCTTGTATGTGCTTCGACTCTTCTCAAGCTTTTCTTGCATTGTGTGATGTACCAACTGAATTTTCTTAATGAACTTCCTTGCCTTATCTATGTCACTATGACAATCTATAGCAACATCTTTCTCAAAGATGAAGTCCAAAGGAGATCTTGGAAAGTACCCAAGACATGCCTCCATTAGGGGAATTTTGAGGTCTAAAATGGGCCTCCTAAGGAAATTATAAAATAATAGTGGAAATAATAAAATAATATTTGATTAATCATAAAATTTTAGAAGGAAAAAATGAAAGGCTACTTTTTCAACTTGTATTTTTAACTTATCTGCCAAAGTTTCTACTCAAATTTTGAGCGATATTACTTGTTGGATGCAAAATTTAATTCCTCATCCAATAAGTACCCACGTTGCATACTTTCGACGGATCCTGCTACACTAAAAATGAGAAATACATGAAAAGCGTGATTGCAATCATGTTTTTTCATGTATTTCTCATTTTTCATGTAGCAGGGTCCATCGAAATTATGCAATGTGGGTAATCCATGGATGAGGAATTAAATTTTTCATCCGAGTACTCTCGTTCAAAATTTGAGTAAAAAAATTTCGAGATAAGTTGAAAATAGGAGTCGAAAATGTAGTTTTATTATTTTATTATTTTTTAATCATTTTACCCTTTTACTTAAAAAATGGTTTATCATCCCCCATGGTTGACATCATCATCTTGAATCCTATTGGTTCTTATAAAGTTTTTTTTTGCTGTACATTTTTCTTAGGAGGCCCATTTTAGACTTCAAAATTCCCTTAATGAAATGGCGATGTGTTTGTGGAAGAATGATTTTCCCTGTTGTATGCATATTGAATGTAATGCAACTATTCATCCCACAACTTGGGTTGTTTGCTGCAATAACCTATAAGTAGATGAATGACTGTTTCGTTAACCACCTTGGTCTGGCCATCTGTTTTCAGATGAAATGTTGAACTCTTCTTCAACTTTGTGTCCATCATGTCCCATAAATTTGACTAAAAATTCCCAACAAATCGGGAATCTCGATCACTTACAATAGAAGGAGGGAGACCAAAATGAACCCATACATTTTGAAAGAAAAGATGAGATGTTTGTTCAGTTGTAATTTGTTTTTTACATGGCATCAAAACACACATTTTTCTTAACCTATCTACAACAACATACAAGTAATCATGACCTTTCATTGACATTGTAATACCACCTACAAAATCCATTGAGATACTCTTCCAAGGATGTCAAGAAACCCGAAGTGGAGTGTACAATCCAATTTTCCTATTACTAGGCTTACTTATTGAAAAAAAAATAACATCCTCTAATAAAACGAGATACATTATCAATCATGCATGGCCAATAACAATACCTTTGGAGATTTGATACCATCTTGCCTACACTGAAATGCCCAACAATCAATGAAGTGTGCACCTCCATTATGATATTGTTTCTTTCTCCCTATGGTATACATAACTTCCCCAAGTGATACCACAAACTGTTATGCAAATGATAATCGAACTCCTCAATTTTATTTCCTTGACTCAAAATTTCATGCACTTCTTGAAAATCACTATCATATGCATATTGTTCACTGTAACTTTCATGTATAACTGAATTGTGCTTGAGTATAATAGATGAATTTACAATAGGCCTAGAGATAATATCAACTACCTTATTGTACATTCCCTTTTTATACCTGATAACCAAATGAAATTGTTGTAGAAGTCCTATACACTTGAAATGTCTTGATTGCTATAAATTTTACTGTGATTGTAAGTACTTCAATGGCTGATGGTCGGTATGGATAATGGACTCTTTCCCCATCAAATAGTGCTTCCATTTATTTACAGTTTGTACCAATGCATATAACTCTTTTTCATAGGTGGGATAGTTAGTCACAGCTCAATTAAAAATTTCAGAAAGAAATGAAATAGGCTTACCATGCTGCATGAGAATTGTTCCCATGGTGTAATCACTTGCATCTGTTCGGATCTCAAATGGTTGTCTAAGATCCAGAAGAGCCAATAACCGTGATGAACTGAAATTTTTCTTTAAAGCATCAAATGTTTTTTGTTTCATATCTCCCAAATGGAAGACTTTCTCGACACTTTTCAATGCATGTAATAGAGCTACAATGGAATAAAAACTAGAAATGAACTTCCTCCAATACTGTGTTGCCCCAAGAAAGCTTCTTATCTCTATAACTGTATTGGGCTTGGTCCAATTCAGAATGAACTATACTTTGGAAGGGTCTATCTTCAACTCACCTCCTCCAACATAATGTCCCAAATACACTAAAGAAGTCTTTCCAAACTCACATTTTGACATCTTTAAAAATAACTACTTTTTTTTCAAGACATCAAGTACCTTGTTCACATGCATGACATGTTCATATCTTGATTTTATAAATATCAAAATATCATATAAGTAAAAAATGACGAAGTCATATAGAAATGGTATTAGTACATCATTCATAACTCTCATGAAAGTAGCTGGAGCATGTGTTAGACCAAATGGCATAACTAGCCAGTCAAACAATCCTTGTCTAGTTTTAAATGTAGTTTTCCAAATGTCCTCCTCAGCTATTCTAACTTGATGATAACCAATTCGTAATTTTAGCTTAGTGAAATAATTTTCATACTTAACTGATCAAGCAAATCATCAATGCGTGGGAGTGGATAGTGATTGTTTACCAGACTTTATTGAGTGCACAAAAATATTTGCAGATGCACCAAGTCTCGTCCTTTTTTGGTACCAAAACAATCGGTGAAACACATGGCGAAGTAGATGGCCGTATGATACATTTGTTCAGTAATTCTTGGATTTACTTCTTTATTTCCAAACTTTTCATAATTGACATGTGACACTACAAGGAAAAGACCCTCTAGTGGATTTTTTTGAGGAACCCCTTATAAAAATACCCCATGTTAGAGTCGGTCTTTACATCCCTCCGTCAGAGATCATTTCTCTTATTGCATTTCATTTTTAGGTGTCTCATTCCGCTCATTCATCTGCATTTCGTTAGATGCATGCCATTATCCGACGCAAGGGCTTGGTTCTCTCATTTTCCCTCATGTTTGTACCTGCTAGGTTGGTCAAAATTTATCAAAATTCCTCAAAGTTGAGTTCATGTCATTTACAGTCATAGATGGTATTTCGGTCAAAAAAGAGTAATTTCACTTTCTAGGTCTAGGGTTTGGTCTTCAGAAATGTTAAATAATGCCCGCAGGCCATGAGGATGTCTTCAATAATTTTTCATTTCAATATTTTCATCGTTAATAATGCTCAAGGATGTTTCTTCTTCAAAACTCTGTTTTGAAGAAGAAATTGTCAAATTTATTGTTTGTAATAAATATGTATTTTAAAGTTTTCCGCCACGAAGTACTTCAAATGCAGACTCTGGTATTCCTTTTCCGAAGTTCAATTCCATCATCCCCATAAAAATCAAGAACAAAAACATCATTTCAAGTTCAGAAAATCAGTAAGGAAACAAAAAGACAGAGTTGTATTAAATGCAAAAACTGCCAAAGCCAAAAACATTAAAAAATGGGGTTTTGAGAAGAAAAAATTAAAACCATGTCTATATAAGATATTTCTCAAATTTATTAATCCATTTTCATCAAGAGATATTGGTAAAAATCCAAGAGAGAGGTCGAGTTGGAGTTGAAAGAACAAAGCTGTGATTTTAGAAGGGCCGACTGTGTGTTGGAATAAAGCGCGACGCATTGGGATAGGGCGCGGCGCACCCACACAGTGCGGCGCATAGAGCCGGAGTTCATCGTGCAATTCCCAATGGGTGCGGCGCACCCACAGAGCATGGTGCATTGGGCTTGTGTGCGGCACACAGAGCCCCCAAGGCCAAATTCATTTCCGCTCCATAAAAACTCAATTTGTTTCAGCTCATTTTTTCTCCAAGTAAGTTGACAAAGCCTGTTCAGTGATTTTAGTCATGAGTGGTGTGGTGTAGAGGTGAAGACATTAGATTTTGGTTGATGAAATATTAAACCCTATACCCATATTAAAATCTGCTCCCTACGGTTTGAAAAGAGGTGTTGAAATTTGATTATTGGTGCTTAAAACTCCCACCCCATTTTCATTTGTGCTCTCATTACTGTTATCATATTGTTATCATAATCCCTTCTCCTATACCCGCTATCCCATATCCCTTATACCCTTTTTTCCCATGTTTTAAATCCTCAAACCCTATCACTTGCCATCATTTCCCTCGCTTCATATCATTGATAAAATCCTAATTTCCAAAACATTCAAGGGTTGTCTCTATATCCTTGATTTCACTTAACCCAGGTATATTTTTCCATTTCATTTAATCTTATTCCTAAAAACTACCCCCAATCACTATCACTCATTCCCATATCACTTATAAAAGGTCCAAATCCTGAAGTTCCCCAAGCAGTGAGTGACTGTCCTTCCACTCCAAATTCACTTGACAATATATTGTATTCATTGTGATATTTCCTTGTAGCCTTTCATTACATATGTGGCACACTTGGTATTGAAAAACAAACTCTTGTTTTCACCTACATATCAGCATAAACACCTTGTTTCAGCACCATGTCGGAGACAAATTCATCATATGATCAGGGATATGAGAAAGACAGTGACTCAACCCCCAAGCTAAACGTACCGAGGAGGTCTCATAAAAGTGGCAGGCACGTCAGGGAAGAGCAAACTTCTTTGGCTCAATTGCAGGCCTGCCTGCTTGCAATGACGTTGTTTTAGCAACAGTCATGTTTTCAGTATTGTGAGATGATATCTCAGATTCAGCACCATCAGGAGTTGGTTCGCCTATTTGTTTTACATTTGCGTGATGGTCATGTAAACCTTGCTGGAGTGAACTTCACCTTGACACCAGAGACCATTTCTGAGGCAACCGGGATACCAAACATAGGTGAGGAGTGGAATAAGAGACAACAGCTGGATAGAGCATATTATGAGCCTTACATCAGGCCTGGATATTTGAGGTAGCTGAGCAGGGTATTTCCATTCCGGTTTCGGAAGGAGTCTTATGCGCCATTAATGAAGCTCGTCATCAGATATTTTAGTTGTGAGGGCTGGTTCTCACGTCTTTATGCATATCATATCAGAATTTTGATGCATTTTATGAGAGTGAGACTGATGAGTATCCCATATTTCATGTGTCGAAACATAGAAAGGATGACTACCCTGGTGCAGAGGAAGACTCCGGAGCAGCAGCATAACAACATTTATCATTATGTGCTCATCAAAATTATTGTAGTACATCAGCTTGGATTGCAGGGCATTGCATGGGATGAGTTCATTTCCCCTGACTTCTTTGCAGCCCCCCAGCCTCCTCATGAGATTGTTCATGATGAGGGAGAGCCTTCACATCATTTTGAGTTTCCCGAGACTGAGCTTATCAGTGCTCCAGTGTGTGTGACATATCGGAGAGGCCACAGAGCCTTATTTGCAGCAACACGACGAGTACTATCTCCACCAGGGGTGGAAGGGGTCTCGTTGCCTTCATTAGCAGCGCGAGTAATATCTCCAGATGGTGTGGAAGGGGTCTCGCCTTCGACATCAGCACAGGTACAGGATCGAGGCAATAGGCCTATGCACGATGAGGGCCCTTCAGGAGGCCAAGATACTGATTTTATATTGATCGATGTTGATTTGAGCTCTCCCAGCTCAAAGCTGAAAGAAATCATCCAGGAGCAGAAAGATGGAATGGACACACTGACCAAGAAATTGCAGTGAGCTCAGTGGGTTATAAATTACTTGGAGCAGTGGAATAAACAACTGGAGGATCAGCACACACTCATGGAGCTGCAGAGAATCCGCGAAGATCGGGAATTAGCCCAGAAGAGACCAGGTGACATGACACCATTCAAGCGAGAGACTTGCCTTACGAGAGTCAACATTCATCTGGAAAAGCTCTTGGAGAAGGCCAATAGAGACAAAGACATGCTCAGACATATGAAGAACCACTATTGGGCCCGCACACACGTTTGCAGAGCCAGGATGAGGATCCTGAAGGCGAGGTTGAGAAGAGCACTGAAACGTCGGAAAAGGCCTGATCCATTCTGAATCTTGGCTGAAGCCTCCTTGGCTGAGCATGAGACATGATGGGAGACCTTCACTCCGAATTTCAGCAAATTTGGAGTAAATTTTTTCATTTTTGAAATTTTGGTTGCAAAACAGGTTTTTCTGCTCGACGCGTCGCGCCACTCGACGGGCGCTTCTGATTGGGACATATTCTGGAAGAAAACTTGATATTTTTGGGTTTGTTATGGTAAATTATGTATTCTCAGGAATGGCTCAGAGATTTCATGAAGTTATGGGTGGTCTTAAGGGTAAAAAACACTCCAAAAATGGCCTTTCTGCCACTTTTTGCACCAACAGGAACAAGTCTTGGGAGATTGCAGTTTTGGAGGGGAAAATGACATCAAAATTGAAAAATTCCACTTGGGTTGGATAGAATACAGATAGGGATTTCCAGCGAGCTATCATGAGCTCAATTTGGACTTCAGGAAGTGCCCCAAAAATAGGCTCAAACTGGCGCGGCGCATTGAGTTTTCTGGCGCGGCGCATAGAGGAATTTTGCCCAATTTTCACTTTTCAGCTCAGAAATTCAGCAAGTTTGACTAGTTTCACTTTTGGATGTAATTATTGATCTATCTTGATGTAATTTTGTAGCTATGATGTCAATTTGGCATGTTTTTACTTGTTCTAGAGGATTCATTCACTAAAAAGTGAAAATTAAGTGAATGGATCAGTTTCCTAGCATATAGAGGCAAGTTGTTTGGTTGCCTAGATTTCAGTTCCATGTTTAGAATTGGTTGAAACAGCTCCTAGAAGGATGAGCTCGACCCCTAGAGTCATGGGAAGGGGTTAGGATGGTCTATATATTGTATTTTATGAGTCATTTTCAGGGTTGGACTCTTGGGAAAAGTTTGGCACTCCATTGTATATCCATTTTCAGTTTTTGGCAAAGGAAAGACCAAAGTTTTGCAGCACTTGTTGGGATCCTTGTGGCTTCTGAGTTTTGATGATGTTTTTCTCCATGTTATTGCAAGTTTCATTAATATTATATGTATGCCATTTCCCTTCTCTTTTCTTCTGAATTAAACAAATGAGTAATTGAGGTAGAATTCCTTAGTTTGTTGGTGCTCTGCCTTAAGCTTTTGTTTAGTTTTACATGTTTTTCGTCAGTTTGAAGAGGATCCTTGCACTCTCTTTCCCTCTTCAGCTCCTCAGTAGTCTTTTCAATCCATTCAATTAATCTAAGACATCAAATCCGCTGCCTTCCTCGCCCCAACTTTAACTTTGCAAGAAATTGGCCTCATCCCCAAGCCCAAAATTTCCTTTCCCCTTTTTCCAACAAAACTCCAAAAAATAAAAAATCAAACCCTCCTATTTTTATATCTAGCCTAATATCAGCTGTTGTTTTATTCATCTCAAGCCCCTTTGAATATTTTCATTGAGATTGACCCGGAGAGAGCCCTCTCCTGTCCTCATAGGGCTAGCTATGAGGCTGAGCATGGTTTGGTGTTGTCCTCTTTCTGCCTTACTTCAGCCTAAGGTGGATTTGGGCCATACCATAGTGGCGACCATACTGGGAAAGAAGATGGTTTGCTTGTTGGTGTTATTTCTTTCATAAGCTATAGGCGGAGCCTGAAGTGATGCTAGGTAGCCTTCGAAACACTTTTTATTTGCATTAGTGGAAGTAGATAAACGCTCCTTCAGTCAATATCCGGTTTAGCTTGTGAAAGTGACACTTGATTTGTGAATTACCCCAGTATATCAAATCGTTCTGGAATTTTGGGTGATTGAGTCTAGAATTTGATAGGCTGAAATATATCGGTTGTGTCCCTTTGATTTTTGAATAGATCAACACACTGGCTTCCAGAAGACATACTAGATCAAATCCTGATCCTGATCCACCTCCAGTGTATGAGAATCCCAACCTGATTCCAAGAATTCCCCATCGAGAAAGTCCCGTGATTCCTCTGTTTAAATCTCATTCATACCCTACTGTATTTAAATTCCTTGAAGATATTGAGTTTGATGATCAATTTGAGTTGTCATTGTTTGAAACTAAATCTGAAAGTGCTACTGGTTATACTGTCATAAATCCTGAGTTTATCAAATATCTTGAAATCGAACAAGCTAATAGATCCATTGATAGTTACATCTTGAACATCCAAAGCTCTATTGTGGCAAAGAATATTCCTGAGTTTATTGAATCTTCTTCTGAAACTCTTGGTCCATCAGCAGTTACTTCTGATTCACAAGTTCACGCCGAGCCTTATTTTATTCCTATCCTTCCCGTGCAACCATTGATATCTGATTAGCAATCAGCAATAGTTTTTCCTTCATCCCCACCACATACAACTCATACATCTACTGCTCCCACTCCTCCTGTTTCTCCAAGACAGATCATAAATCCACCAAGAGCAATGGCTGCTAGATTCACACCTCTTGTCTTGCCCCAGAACTTAGATCCCATGCCCGCTGATTATCAGAGTAAAATCCCATTGTTTGATGGAACTCCTCAGAGTGTTCCTGCTCAGCAGCATATTGATAGAATGACAAAATTCTTTGATCTCCATGAAATTGATGAAGAGAATGTCACCATTAGATTGTTTGTGCAAACTTTTGGAGGTGAGGTACGTAAATGGTTCAGAGCTTTGCAGCCCAGGAGTATTAATACATTAGAAGATATTCAGAGACAGTTTCTAGATCGATGGGAAATGAAGAAAGATCCACTTCAAATCACTTCTGAGTATACCAAGATCAAGCGCAACCCTGGTGAGTCCGTCCAAGACTATATTATCAGATTTAATGCGGTTTATAATGCAATTCCTGATGATTTGAGGCCATCTAAGAAATCATCTTTGCTTAAGTTCTCGGATGGTTTTGATCCGGAGATGGCTTATTCATTACGAGGCAGAGATCCGCCCACTTTAGAGGACATGCAGAAGATTTCCGTGAGTGTTGAGGCAAATTTGAATGACAAGAGAGCTAGATTGAAAGCAAAGAAGAAAGTTGTGATAAAGGAAGAAGCTTCTACATCTATATTAGATCAGCTACTTCGTAAAGTGGAAAGAATGATTGAAAACCTCACACTTGATAAGCCCGAACCGCAGATTCGAAATCCTAATTTCCATGGTCAGCAGCAGCCAGAATTCAGGATTAAACAGCGAGAACAGCAAGCACAAGAAACAGCAGTCCAGCAGCAAGTCAAGACACATCTTCAGCAGAATTTTGTTGGTCAGGATTCAGATGAGGGAGGAAAATCACTTCTTTACTCCTGATGATTTTCCCATTTATATCACCGAATATGAGGAGTATGCAGAAAGTTCAGCGGTACAAAGAGATGAGGATTTTATCTTGGCTAATGATGTAGCTCTTGAGGAAGAGTCGGATGAGTATCAGAGAGGTTATATGAATGCATTGTCAGCCCAACAGAAGCAATATTCTCTTAGAAACAGAGATGTGCCTGTCAATCCAATGCAAAAGAGAAAGGAAGTTTCAGTGCCTAAAAACGATTCACCTGTTGCACAAAAGAAAGCAAAAGAGATAGTTGATCCCGCTGCCACCAAGTCATCATCGGCAGAAAAATCAAATCAACCAATTACAACGAGGGAGAAGGCTGAAAATAAGGATGTTCCAGCCAAAGAGATCGATAAGACTTCAGCTTTTAGTTTGGATAATGAGATTTCTAAATTAAAGGTATCCATTCCCTTGACTGAACTAATGAGGAACAACAGTTATAAGGGTCAAGTTTCCAAAATTTTGAATTTCGATCCCATGTCTGATATGGTGAATATTGAGGATGATCAACTAGAACTGATATTTGGACCAGCTTTAGATGGTGAGTCTCCGGACAGCGAAGTGCCTCCTTTTTATATCAGTTTTCGATTGCATGAGTTTGTATTGCATAATGCCATGTTCGATTTTGGTGCTTCCCATAATCTTATGCCGAAAGAAATCATGGAGAAGTTGGGTTTAGACATCACTAGAAAGTACCATGATCTTTATTCATTTGATTCTAGCAGAGTAAGATGTATTGGGCTCATTAAAGACTTGGTTGTAAGTTTGGATCAGATTCCTACAAAGAATGTTTTGATGGACGTTGTGGTAGCAGACATTCCTCCCAGGTTTGGCATGCTGCTTTCCAGATCTTGGGGAGAAAAATTGAAAGGGACATTACAATTAGATTTCTCCTATGCGACGATTCCCGTGTTTGGCTAAATGAGAAAGTTGTACCGGGAACAAAAAATGAAATACATGATCACAACCAAGGAGAAACTGGTTAATCATCCGATTAATTATGTACATACAGATTTAGAGTCTTTTGTTTTGTTTGCCAATAGTTTCAATGATGTAGATAGTCATTTAGTTCAAGTAGAAGATATTCCAGATATTACCGAGAATTTCAGAGAAGTTTTTCAGAAAGAAAGGAAAAAACCAGAAAGCACAGTTGAGCAATCAGCTAAAGATAGTGGACAACAAGCAGAAAAAACAGAGGTAGCACAATTTCAGCACTTAGAGGATGATGAAGAGGGTCTATGGACCATGGATTTCGATGCTGTAGTCGGGAGTGATGGTGCTGGAATTGGTATTTGGGTACGCATTCCTTTTTTCGCTCTAAACAAGGTACCGAGCAATGTACGGGTATGTTCTTACAAATTAGCATTCGATTGTTCAAACAATGAGGCTGAGTATGAAGCTCTGATTTCTGGCCTAAAGATCCTTAGAAAGTTGAATGCTAAGATAATTGCAGTTTATGGTGACTATGAATTGGTGATTAAGCAAGTAAAGGGTGAATATCAAACGAAACATCCCCGGATGCGGGCTTACCAGAATGTTGTCCGTGATATTTTGAAGCAGTTTTCAGATTATACTTTGACTTGTATTCCTCGCATTCAAAATGGAATTGCAGATGCGCTTGCTAAGGCAACAAGTAGCTTGTAGATCCCAATGAATTCAAGCAATAAGTTTGAAATCCATGTGAAACATCGTCCTACCGTCCCGGATAATCAAAGATGTTGGCAAGTTTTCCAAGATGATGATGAGATTAATGATTTTCTGCAAAATAAAGGGAAATTCAAAGATACCTCAATTGATGTAGAATTTGATGATGGTGATGATGTTCAAGTCAATCAAATGGAAGTGTTGCAGCTGAAAGATAACATTATTCCTAAACGTTTTATACCTTTAGAAGAGCTCTTCGATCGGGATGATGTGACCAAGAAACCAACCTTACGGCCAACTGAAAAAGGAGTTGAAGATGTAAATATTGGAACAGCTGAAGACCCCAAGATGGTGAAGTTATCCAAATCATTGCCACCGGAGGTAAAAGAAAAATATGTGAGTTTGTTGTCTTCATTTTCTGATGCTTTCGCTTGGGATTACTCAGATTTAAAGACGTATGACACCAATATAATTCAACACACTATCCCAATCAAGCCTAATCAGAAGCCTTTCAGACAAAAGCTAAGAAGAATCAATCCGAAGTTGCTGCCATCGATTGAGAAGGAGGTAAAAAGTTTGTAAAAAGCTGGAATCATTTTTCCCATCAGATTTTCTGATTGGATTTCCAATTTAGTGCCAGTGCGGAAAAAGACAGGTGAGATTCGATTGTGTATTGATTTCCGAAATCTGAACAAGGTGTCATTGAAGGACAATTATCCATTGCCTAATATGGATCATATATTGCAGCGAGTAGTTGGAGCATCTCACATGTCACT
This sequence comes from Pinus albicaulis, assembly GCA_034641835.2. Classification (NCBI taxonomy): domain Eukaryota; kingdom Viridiplantae; phylum Streptophyta; class Pinopsida; order Pinales; family Pinaceae; genus Pinus; species Pinus albicaulis. Next base: position 105,824,169 of record CM076577.1, read on the forward strand.
ACTCGACGGTTATTCTGGATATAACCAAATTTTGGTCCATGAGGACGACCGTGACAAAACAGCGTTCACCACTCCGTGGGGAAATTTCCACTATGCCAGGATGCCATTCGTTTTGAAGAATGTTGGTGCGACTTTCCAGCGGGTGATGGACATGGCTTTTGCGAATGAGAAAGATTTTTTTCTTGTTATATACCTTGATGATTTGACGGTCTTTTCCAATTCAGATGAAGAGCATATGTATCACTTGAAATTTGTCTTTCAAAAGTGCAGAAAATATGGTGTCTCGCTTAATCCTAAAAAGAGCTTGTTTGCCATGGATGAAAGCAAGTTACTTGGTCACATTATTTCAAAATATGGCAGTCATATTGATCCAGCACGTGTTGAAGCAATTCAACAAATTGACCCTCCCAGGAACAAGAAGGAGATTCAGTCTTTTAATGGTAAGATGAACTTTTTACACCGTTTTGTCCCTAACCTTGCTGAACATTTAAGAGAAATAACAAATATGCTAAAAAAGGATAACCAAGTGAAGTGGACTGAAGAGGCGGTAAAGTCCTTTAATTTGGTGAAGTTGGCACTATCTTCAGCTCTGGTGTTAATCAGCCCGGATTACACCCAAGATTTTATTTTGTTTTCCTTTGCTTCGGAGCATACCATGGCAGCTGTGTTAATGCAGAAAAGAGATGGACATGAGAAGCCCATAGCGTTTTTCAGTCGAACTATTAGAGATGCAGCCTTGAAGTACAACATGATTGAGAAGCAAGCTCTGGCACTGGTAAAAGCATTGAAGGATTTCTGGGTATACATTTTGCATTCCCATATTTTGGCTTATGTTCCTAACGCTGTCGTGAAAGATGTTTTAGTACAGACTAATTCGGAAGGAAGACGTGGCAAGTGGATTGCAGCATTGCTGGAATATGATGTAGAGATAAAGCCCACAAAGCTTATCAAAGGACAGGGGCTGGCGAAGCTTATGGCTGAATCGAATTTGCATGCTTTAGACATAAATCTGATTGCTGCTATGTCTGATGAAGATGAAGAGAATTCGCCACTTCAGGTATCAGAAATGTTTGTTGCTTCTTCATGCTATTCAGATATTGTGTACGTTCTTCAAAATTTGTCACCACCACCCGGCATGGCTAAAAATAAATGTAGGACTCTGAAATTAAAGGCTGAAAAATATTGTATTTTGAATTCTGCACTTTATTGGAAAGATCTTGGTGGTGTTTTGTTGAATTGTTTGGTGGAAGAAGAAGCAAAATGAGTCATCGAAGATTTCCATAAAGGAGACTGTGGCGGTCACTTGTTTTGGAAAAAAACAGCCAATAAGATTTTGAGAGCAGGGTACTATTGGCCGACATTGTTTGCTGATGTGTATAAAATAGTCAAAGGCTGCGATCAGTCCCAAATTTTTGAAGGAAGACAGAAATTACAGCCATTGCCACTCAAGCCTATTGAGGTAAGCACCCCTTTTCAGCAGTGGGGTTTGGATTTCATTGGGGAGATCCATCTGCCTTCTTCAGCTCAACACAGGTGGATCCTCACAGCGACAGATTACTTCACGAAATGGATTGAAGGAGTTCCCACCAGGCAAGCTACGGATGCGGTAATCATTTCTTTCCTTGAGAATAACATTTTGTCTCGCTTTGGTTGCCCGAATAAGATAATCACTGATAACGCAACAGCTTTCAAATCAAGAAAGATGATTGAGTTTTTCAACAAGTATCATATCACGTTGGGACATTCAACCGCCTATCATCTGCAAGGCAATGGATTGGCGGAATATTCCAACAAATCTTTAGCTAACATCATTAAAAATTTACTGGAAATTAATAAGAAAGGTTGGCATAAGAAGTTAGTAAATGCACTTTGGGCTGATCGGGTAAGTCATAAAAAAATCCATTGGTATGTCTCCTTTCGAGTTGGTTTATGGAGTAGACACAGTGTTTCCTACCTCCCTTGCTGTTCCGGTGGTCAAGATTCTTCAGGAAGCTGGAAGTGAAGAAAGACATATGCAGAGAAGGATAAATCAGATGATTCATTTGCAGTAAACCAGAGATGAAGTTTTCCAAAATACATTCAAGTTGCAGGAAAGGATCAAAAAGATTTATGACAGGAAAGCGAAGGCGGACAAGTTCCAATTGGAGGAAGTAGTACTGAAGTGGGATGCTAGAAAAGAGGAAAAAGATAAGCATGGTAAGTTTGAAAATATCTGGAAAGTTCCGTTTAAGATTGTTGCATATCGAGGTCAGAACGCCTTTCTTTTAAAGGAGATGAACGGTGAAGACTGTCTAGGAGGGCCGGTCAATGGTCGGCTGCTCAAGCGGTACCATTTCTAAGATGTTTTCTGCTGATCATATTGTCATTGTACATATCATTTATTTCAATTTCATTGCAAGTGTGCACTGTGTTCTTTTCTTCAGTTCGGGGCCCAAAGTGAAGGCTATAATTCTGAAGAAGGATTTCAGTTTTGTTTTGAGTCTGTCTAGTCGATTTGGTTTTAGTTTCAAAAGTTGAGTCAGTTTGAGTTAAAGTTTTAGTCAAATAAATTTAGTCAACAGTCTTGAGTTGTTTTGTCAAAATAATGGACTCCATAGCCCAATGGAAGAAGGCACTGGTCTGCTCTCCCAAAGATCTGCCGTTCTTGGCACCTCCCAGGAGCTACCATCCCCATTGGAGCCAATGTTAGAGTCAGTCTTTACATCCCTCTGTCAGAGATCACTTCTCTTATTTCATTTCATTTTTAGGTGTCTCATTCCGCTCATTCATCTGCATTCCGTTAGGTGCATGCCATTATCCGACGGAAGGGCTTGGTTCTCTCATTTTCCCTCATGTTTGTACCTGCTGAGTTGGTCAAAATTTATCAAAATTCCTCAAAGTTGAGTTCATGTCATTTACAGTCATAGATGGTATTTTGGTCAAAAAAGAGTCATTTCACTTTCTAGGTCTAGGGTTTGGTCTTCAAAAATGTTAAATAATGCCCGCAGGCCATGAGGATGTCTTCAATAAGTTTTCATTTCAAGATTTTCATCATTAATAATGCTCAAGGATGTTTCTTCTTCAAAACTCTGTTTTGAAGAAGAAGTTGTCAAATTTATTGTTTGTAATAAATATGTATTTTAAAGTTTTCCGCCACGAAGTACTTCAAATGAAGACTCTGGTCTTCCTTTGCTGAAGTTCAATGCAATCATCCCTGCAAAAATCAAGAACAAAAACATCATTTCAAGTTCAGAAAATTAGTAAGGAAACAAAAAGATAGAGTTGTATTAAATGCAAAAAGTGCCAAAGCCAAAAACATTACAAAATGGGTTTTTGAGAAGCAAAAATTAAAACCATGTCTATATAAGATATTTCTCAAAGTTATTAATCCATTTGCATCAAGAGATATTGGGAAAAATCCAAGAGAGACGTCGAGTTGGAGTTGAAAGAACAAAGCTGTGATTTTAGAAGGGCCGACTGTGTGTTGGAATTGAGCGCAGCGCATTGGGATAGGGCGTGGTGCACCCAAACAGCGCGGTGCATAGAGCCGGAGTTCATCGTGCAATTCCCAATGGGCACGGTGCACCCACAGAGCGTGACGCATTGGGCTTGTGCGCAGCACACAGAACCCCCAAGGCCAAATTCATTTCCACTCCATAAAAACTCAATTTGTTTCAGCTCATTTTTTCTCCAAGTAAGTTGACAAAGCCTGTTCAATGATTTTAGTCATGATTGGTGTGGTTTAGAGGTGAAGACATTAGAGTTTGGTTGATGAAAGAGTAAACCCTATACCCATATTAAAATCTGCTCCCTAGGGTTTGAAAAGAGGTGTTGAAATTTGATTATTGGTGCTTAAAACTCCCACCCCATTTTCATTTGTGCTCTCATTACTGTTATCATATTGTTATCATAATCCCTTCTCCTATTCCCGCTGTCCCATATCCCTTATACCCTTTGTTCCCATGTTTTAAATCCTCAAACCCTATCACTTGCCATCATTTCCCTCCCTTCATATCATTGATAAAATCCTAATTTCCAAAACATTAAAGGATTGTCTCTATATCCTTGATTTCACTTAACCCAGGTATATTTTTCCATTTCATTTACTCTTATTCATAAAAACTACCCCCCATCACTATCACTCATTCCCATATCACTTATAAAAGGTCCAAATCCTGAAGTTCCCCAAGCAGTGAGTGACTGTCCTTCCACTCCAAATTCACTTGACAATCTATTGTATTCATTGTGATATTTCCTTGCAGCCTTTCATTACATATGTGGCACACTTGGTATTGAAAAACAAACTCTTGTTTTCACCTACATATCAGCATAAGCACCTTGCTTCAACACCATGTCAAAGACAAATTCATCATATGAGAAGGGATATGAGCAAGACAGTGACTCAACCACTGAGCTAAACGTACCGAGGAGGTCTCATAAAAGTGGCAGGCACGTCAGGGAAGAGCCCACTTCTTTGGCTCAATTGCAGGCCTGCCTGCTTACAATGACGTGCTTTCAACAACAGCCATATTTTCAGTATTGTGAGATGATATCTCAGATTCAGCACCATCAGGAGTTGGTTCACCTATTTGTTTTACATTTGCGTGATGGTCATGTAAACCTTGCTGGAGTGAACTTCACCTTGACACCAGAGACCATTTCTGAGGCAACCGGGATACCAAACATAGGTGAGGAGTGGAATAAGAGACAACAGCTGGATAGAGCATATTATGAGCCTTACATCAGGCCTGGATATTTGAGGTAGCTGAGTAGGGTATTTCCATTCTGGTTTCTAAAGGAGTCTTATGCACCATTAATGAAGCTCATCATCAGATATTTCAGTTGTGAGGGTCGGTTCTCACGTCTTTATGCATATCATAACAGAATTTTGATGCATTTTACGAGAGTGAGACTGATGAGTATCCCATATTTCATGTGTCGAAACATAGAACGGATGACTACCCTGGTGCAGAGGAAGACTCCGGAGCAGCAGCATAACAACATTTATCATTATGCGCTCATCAAAATTATTGTAGTACATCAGCTTGGATTGCAGGGCATTGCATGGGATGAGTTCATTTCCCCTGACTTCTTTGCAGCCCCCCAGCCTCCTCCTGAGATTGTTCATGATGAGGGAGAGCCTTCACATCATTTTGAGTTTCCCGAGACTGAGCTTATTAGTGCTCCAGTGTGTGTGACATATCGGAGAGGCCACAGAGCCTTATTTGCAGCAACACGACGAGTACTATCTCCACCAGGGGTGGAAGGGGTCTCGTTGCCTTCATTAGCAGCGCGAGTAATATCTCCAGATGGTGTGGAAGGGGTCTCACCTTCGACATCAGCACAGGTACAGGATCGAGGCAATAGGCCTATGCACGATGAGGGCCATTCAGGAGGCCAAGATACTGATTTTATATTGATCGATGTTGATTCGAGCTCTCCCAGCTCAAAGCTGAAAGAAATCATCCAGGAGAAGAAAGATGAAATGGACACACTGACCAAGAAATTGCAGTGAGCTCAGTGGGTTATAAATTACTTGGAGCAGTGGAATAAACAACTGGAGGATCAGCACACACTCATGGAGCTGCAGAGAATCCGCGAAGACCGGGAATTAGCCCGGAAGAGACCAGGTGACATGACACCATTTGAGCGAGATACTTGCCTTACGAGAGTAAAAATTCATCTGGAAAAGCTCTTGTCAAAGGCAAATAGAGACAAATACATGCTCAGACATATGAAGAACCACTATTGGGCCCGCACACACGTTTGCAGAGCCAGGATGAAGATCCTGAAGGCGAGGTTGAGAAGAGCACTGAAACGTCGGAAAAGGCCTGATGCACTCTGAATCTTGGCTGAAGCCTCCTTGGCTAAGAATGAGACATGATGGGAGACCTTCAATCCGAATTTCAGCAAATTTGGAGTAAATTTTGTCATTTTTGAAATTTTGGTTGCAAAACAGGTTTTTTTGCTCAACGCGTCGCGCCACCCGACGCGCACTTATGATTGGGACATCTTCTGGAAGAATACTTGATAATTTTGGGTTTTTTATGGTAAATTATGCATTCTTAGGAATTTCTGAGAGATTTAATGAAGTTTTGGGTGGTCTTAACGGTCAAAAACACTCCAAAAATGGCCTTTCTACCACTTTTTGCACCAGCAGGAACCAGTCTTGGGAGATTGCAGTTTTGGAGGGGAAAATGAGATCCAAATAGAAAAATTCCACTTGGGTTGGATAACAGACAGACATGGCTTTCCAACGAGCTATCATGAGATCAATTTGGACTTTAGGAGGTGCCCCAAACATAGGCTCAAACTGGTGCGACGCATTGAGTTTTCTGGCGCGACGCATAGAGGAATTTTGCCCAATTTTCACTTTTCAGCTCAGAAATTTGGCCAGTTTGACTAGTTTCGCTTTTGGATGTAATTATTGATCTATATTGATGTAATTTTGTAGATATGATGTAAATTTGGCATTTTTTTACTTGTTCTAGAGGATTCATTCACTAAAAAGTGAAAATTAAGTGAATGGATCAGTTTCCTAGCATATAGAGGCAAGTTGTTTGGCTGCCTAGATTTCAGTTCCATGTTTGGAATTGGTTGAAACAGCTCCTAGAAGGATGAGATCGACCCCTAGAGGCTTGGGAAGGGGTTAGGATGGTCTATATATTGTATTTTCTGAGTCATTTTCAGGGTTGGACTCTTGGGAAAAGTTTGGCACTCCATTGTATATCCATTTTCAGTTTTTGGCAAAGGAAAGACCATAGTTTTGCAACACTTGTTGGGATCCTTGTGGATTTTTAGTTTTGATGATGTTTTTCTCCATTTTATTGTAAGTTTCATTAATATTATATGTATTCCATTTCCCTTCTCTTTGCTTCTGAATTAAACAAATGAGTAATTGAGGTAGAATTCATTAGTTTGCTGGTGCACTACCTTAAGATTTTGTTTAGTTTTACATGTTTTTCGTCAGTTTGAAGAGGATCCTTGCACTCTCTTGCCCTCTTCAGCTCCTTAGCAGTCTTTTCAATCCATTCAATTAATCTAAGACATCAAAGTTGCTGCCTTCCTCGCCCCAACTTGAACTCTCCAAGAAATTGGCCTCATCCCCAAGCCCAAAATTGCCTTTCCCCTTTTTCCAACAAAACTCCAAAAAATAAAAAATCAAACCCTCCTATTTGTATATCTAGCCTAAGATCAGCTTTTTTTTAGTCATCTCAAGTCCCTTTGAATATTTTCATTGAGATTGACCGGGAGAGAGCCCTCTCCTGTCCTCGTAGGGCTAGCTACGAGGCTGAGCGTGGTTTGGTGTTGTCCTCTTTCTGCCTTACTTCAGCCTAAGGTGGATTTGGGCCATAACACCCCAGACATCCATTTCTAGCAATGGTTACTAGAGGAGGTTGGTGGGCGGAGGCTTTTGCGGATGTTTTTCATCCGGTGCGCGTATCAACCTAAACCGCACTAGTGCGTTCAACAAGAGAAAGCATCAGTGCGCACAAAAAATTGGCAAATCGGACACCATGTGCTTCGTACAAACCTGCCTGGTGCATCTTATTACTATAGCGCACCAGTGCTTTACAAAGATTCTCCATCGGTGTGTCCCACAACCCCGCGACAAAACATAAACCTCTCAGTGCGATCTTAAGAAACCACACCGATGTGTCTATAAAACCCCACGCATCGAAATAGGGTTAAATAAAAAAACATTACGGCCAAAAAACTACATTTTTCACTTTTATCATTACTCTAGAGCTCTCAAGCACCAATGTCCTGGGAAAATTTACTTTTGCAAATTCTACAGCCAGTATGCCTCCTCGATGGCCAAATGTACAAGTATTTTTCTTTTTTTTCCATAGTTAAGCCTTTTAGCGGATTATAACTTCAAATTAGCTTAAAATTAACCATTAAAAAAAAAAAAATGTCACGCGTTGCACTCGAGCCATTCGGCTTGCACTAGTTAGCGGTGCTACCTGTAAATTTACAGACCGCACCACAACCAGTGCTAACGGCATCCGCACCGGATCTAAGGCGGTACCAAAAGGCACACTGTGCTATTTTAAAATTTTAAAAAAGTACGGTGCGGTCGGTTACCTAGCCGCACCATTGACCTTGTGGAATAATGACAATGCAGTGTGTTGACTTAAATCCCCGTCCCGATGCAGGTATTTTTGTCAGTACACGGCATTCTGGCATTTCTACATGGTCAATGGTGTGACTTGATAAAATACTGCACCATTGACTATGTAATGATGTCAAGATGTCGATGCATTGAACAAACCATACGCTCCAGGGCGTATAGTTTGGTCAATGCACTGCCCTCCAACACCAGTCCATAGTCAACGGTGCGGTCTATTATAGCACTACACCATTGACTTATGAACAGTGCCAGGAGGTCGGGTGTGCTGCAAATTTTCATGTGAGTTGCCTCAGGTGCGCTATAAATTTTTTGGGGCACCGTATCTAGTGTGCGACAAAAAAAGATGCATCGTTACTGGTGCATGCCTGTTTTTTGTGCCGCACCGACTGCTTTTTTTTTTTTTTTACAAAAACATTTATATATGTATATTCCTAAATACATGTCTCATTTAATAAAAAAAAATTATTTAATATGTCAATAATTCAGAGACGTGAAAGGAGAGAACAGAGGGAACAAAAACAACAACAGGCATACCAATATAACATGGTTCACGAGTGGGAGGCACGAGAGCTGGAGAGATATGCGTTCCCTCACCCTACTATAGTAGCTACCTAGGGGCTCCTAAGGCAGGTAGGCCTCCTCAAGTTCTATGAGGAGGCTACTTCACTAAAGGGCCATGGTGTGTTTTTGTGACATCTTATCTGCAAGTAGAATGCCCACCTATAGGCTTTCTGTGTTGGTCCTAACCAGTGGTATGCGCCCACTGAGGAGGACATATATTTCATTAATGGGCTATCGAGGAGAGGGGTGGATTTTCCCTCGTTCCCAGATGTTCTAGTTTTCTATGCAGCAGGGAGTCACTTGGCGTACTCCCAGAGATACATTAGTGCAGATATACTATCTCCTTTAGAATTTTAGGTCTAAGGAGGGAATTTACATATTAATGCATTTGGTAGTGAGGCAGTGAAGTGCCTCTCACTTATGATTTTGACCATTTCACACAACACCAATGACAGGCAACACATTAGTTGCCTGCTTCTATATTATGTTGATTCTTTAGTACAAGAGCCATGACTTATTAGGTTGTCTACCATTTTTTTGTGGTAGTTTTGTACAGCCTTAGATAGATGTCGTGCTCATGCACAAGGGAGGGTCAAATTTCCTTTTTCTTTAGAGCTATTTTGTTTATTTTTTGAGAAGTTTTGAGAGACGAGACCTACTTTTGTTCGACAACCTCTTAGGCCAATGTTGCATGCATGGATGCACATGTGGGGAAAGATGATTCCCAAGAGGGGCAAGACTGAGTTTTCTGTAAGGATATTGCATGATGCACTGGAGTTGCTAGCTAGTGTTGATGATCATCCCTTTGTTATGGTCCCCTGTCCTTATGCTGGTTTGGATTAGAGAGGGTGTGCCAACATCCTCTTCACAGATGATGAGCCATAGGATGATAGAGGTAATATCACTATTTTATTTAAATTTATTCTAACATGTTCTTTAACTTGTTTTTATTAAATTATGTAATGAAATTTTCCAATTATTGTTGTGTACTTGTATATATTTTGTAGACATTGGGTCTTTTGATGGCGAGGACATTCCAGTGCCACCAAATGATCCAAGCGTGGATCCTTATGACGATCAGGATATGCCAGATGCCGAGGATCATGAGGCCAGTGCAGAAATACCTACTCCTACTAGTGCGTCGATACTGCCTTTCTCCAGGCGAGGTAGGCCTGATAGCATATTTAGGATGGATTTGGGAGACCAAATCACTACATTGATTATTGAGGTGGGAGTCAGACCCGCTCTTATGAGAGACATCTAGGGCGATGGTAGGTTGTTACATATGTGGAGAGGCATGCCGAATGACATGTATAGCCTGATGCGGCATGTCATAGGAGCTATGAACTTAATTACGTGGATGCAGAGGACTGTTGCATGTTATAAGTGTGGTCGAGATGTAGCACGTGATCAATAGTCTGTGAGAAGCGATGCATCATCTGATGATCGTTCACCTTGAGTTGCGCCAGATGAGAAACCTCCACTAGCATCGAACATGAGTCATCATGGAGAGTAGGCTGTACCATCAGCCACGTCCAGTCAGCAGCCTGCAGCATCCAGCATGTAATATTCCACATTATCAATGAGCTAGTTGGAATATTAAATTTTGTTTTTTCTTTCTTGTTGAATGAATAAGAGGATATGGGGATCCATAAATCTTCTTAAATAAGAATAAAACCAATGCCAATGTAAAAGGAAGACATCTTGGAAGCTTAATTGAGCACCCTTGTGTGTGAAAAGGGGTTGGAACACCTTGACTAGGTCAACTTTGACCAAATCAACAACGTTGTCATGGAGGAGTGGAGATTTATGGAGGGACAGTGCAGTATTAGATGGAGACTCTTTGAATGGAAGTAGTGTCATTAATGGATGGGGCTTAGGGTTAGAAATATCATCACTAATATAAGGAAGATGATGGCAGCCATTTTTCATTATGTATTGGTATTTTATATTTCTAAATATATGGTCTGTTTAGACATATAGATTTCTTCAACTTTTTATCTAATATTGCAGTGCTATTTAGCACAGGGTGTTCCTGATCGAGAATACCACCCCTTTCCTTTAAAGGCCTATAGGAAGAGTTTATACTACATTCCACTATCAAGCATTTGGCCAAGGCTTAAGTCTTAATGTACAACATAGTTTCTTTTGAGAGGTTGTGTTTTTTTACAGGGCAGAAGTTGTGGAGGATTTATTTGGGAGATTTCTGAGCTAGATCTCATTGGAGGAAGGTTCCTTTCTCTTGGGAGGATAGTAAAGAGGGCCCTGGAGCATCATTGATACATTTGGCATCAGGCCATAGTGTTTTTATTCCCTATAGCATAGTATCAGTTTGGATCTGCGTTATTTTAGGGAGGAGTTGCAGGGGTGTTTGCAGTAAGTGATTTGGGGAGTGATTTCTTCACTGAAGGGGCTAACCTTTCATCCAGAGGATCCTTTGGATGATAGCATATTCATTTTATTATTAGCTTTAGCCATTACTCTTCAGTTACTTGTTGCAACATACTTTTCAGCCCTGGGATTGCAACTCACATTGTATTATTGGGTGTTTTTCCCAGAGACCCTTTGGGGTTATTTTCTGGAGGTTGTATAGAGCCTTGATATTCATTGTGCATCATTTTTGAGGCATATATCAGCCCTTATATTTTGTGTACTCATTTTCTGTAGAAGTGCATCCATGAATGCGTTGTAGTAGTGTCTCAAGAATTTTGATATAGTAGCAACACCTCTTATTGAGGGTTTTCTTCATTGGAGGCTTATTGTGTCTTGTTATATGTTTTGTGGCCCATTATATTACACATGTTTTCTGCTGTTATAATAAACAAAGAAGCTCTGTTGGGTAAATTTACTGTTGTAAACTAACACAAGTATTTATTATCAATCTGGTTTAGTGGAACTTAGAAGCATCCCCAAAGTATATGGGTTTCAGTTGTGATCAGTTCAAAAGATAGTTTATTGATGATTTAGGGAAATTCATATTACAAATATAATTCTAACTTAAACAATTTCTAAATTCAAATGTGTAATTAGCAGCAGAAGAATCTCCTAACTTAAAAGATTTGTTTGTCGTTCTCTTAACAAGATTACCATGTGAATTAGAAATCAAAAGCTACTTAACTAAACAATAGATTAAGATACATGAAGTAATAATTTAAGAGGCTCTTCACTAAAGAGGTCCTGATTTTCCTTCATCATATATTCATTTATCAGTAGTGTTATTGTTAAAACAAGAATTTAGAAAAAGAAGTAAAGATGAATCTTAGCTTTTAGTCTCTTGATCAGATAGAAGAAATATTTAAATTTAAATACTGGTTTGTCTCTTTGTATGTAGAACAGGAAGAAGATTAAGATCCATCATCAATCAAAGCATGTAAAAGCATGTAAAGGCATGTAAAGATGAATTCTAACACAAGATATTGATTAGTTAGACAGAATGTTTAACTTTAAACATTTGTTTGTCCTTTCATATGCAGGTTAATAATGATCATTGGATTCATCAATACTTGGAAATAATCAACATAAAAAAATTAAATATAAGCAAGCTAATTCAGAAATTGCAGCTACAAAATAAAATAACAAGTGCACATAGCTCGGTGTGGGGGCCCTCCACCCTTGCTTCGCACACTGAAGGTATATTCAGCTACTTAAGAATTCAATAAATCAACTAGCATGTAACAACATCAAATATGATAGAACGGATCTTCAATTATGTCTCCAAGTCTTGAAATAATAATAATAAGTCATACAATTTCTACGTATCAAAGCCTTCAAAGTTTGAGGCTTAAATAGATAAAGTATCTCACAAACTCATCTAAAATAGCTCAAGTAGTTATAATTATCCTTATCCTATCATATCAAGTTGACTTTATCCATCAGATCCATCAAAATCTAGAAAATCCCACAAGATAAGAGTTTTGACCTAGTTTCTAGCTATCCCCCATAAAGACTGGTCCTGTTTGACCGCCTTTGAGCGGGCCTATTAAATCTTGGTATAACTAAGCCAAAAGGTGTAATATTATTCTTAGTTATAGATAATTCTATAAATGTATCCAGATTGAGCCCAAGTGTCTTGCAGATATGCAAACCATAATGCTATTACGCGAATTTCTGCTGCTATCCAAAAATGCAATTAAATTTCAATTTTTACAGAAACATCTAATAATTGAAAAAAATAACTTAAATAATTGTATATGAATATTTGGGTCAATATAAGGTGGATATGATGGCAACTATATGGATAATGTGGAAAAACAAGGTGTATTTTCTAAACAAAAAGAGATAAAAAAACGAGAGCCAACATCTCCCCCAAACTGATGATCAAGCATGTCCTCATGCTTGTTTTTTCCTCTTTGACCTTTTGAGCACTGATGTTGATCCCATTCCTGATCCTGATACTTCCTGCTATGGTTTATATAGAAGAGAATCCATGTCTTTGCACTATTCCTCCTTGTAGATGGAGGTCTTAACCTTCTGTTTCTCATACTTAGCCTTCTAGGAATTTTTCTCCTAAAGCCACCTAAATGCCTATGTATAGAGAAGTTTTTTTTTAGTTTTCAACTTCCCCTTTTCTCCACTTATCTTCTCATTCTCATTAACCAATTTCTCATTAGTTATTTTATAAGTTTCATTTTCTTCCTTCAGGTGCATCTCCATGTTTTTTCTTATTTCCAGGCTATCAGTTAATTCTCTAACTCTACAAAGGTTTTGATGTTCCTTGGAATTTTCAGAAACTGAAGTATCTTCCACCTCATTATTTTCAAAATAGGAATCTTTGTCTATAGGATTTTCATACACTTCTTATTGCAACCGCTCAAGGATTTCATTGTCCTGTTTAGTTAGAGGAGAAGTTTCCATGACTTTTACTTCTGATTCTACTGAATTCTTCTTTTTTTGTCTTCTAGAAATGGTTAAAAATGATGTCTCCCTCTCTATCATATATGTCTCTTGATGTTTATTTCACCAGTTTTTGGGATAAAGAGGTGAATTTATAATATTCCTTGTTTCATGTGTTGGTTTAAGTTGGTTTTCAATGACTTGTTCTACAAACTTATTTTCAATCAGAAAATTTTCCCAAACCATTCCCTTAACTTTCAACTGATAATCCATAATGATTTTTATGAGCCCCTGGTGAAGAATTTGGGCTTCTTTGGGCTTGGTCTCAAATTTTACACTCTCAATCATTTTCATCAAATTTTTATAGAATAAATAGGGAAAATTGATCCTTATATCCCCTTTAATATGTTTTAATAACCTCACATGATAAAGGTGTACTACACTATGTCTGTTGTCACATGTGAAGAAATTATGAATAATCAAAACTAGTTCTGCCCAAGGTTCATTGAACCACTCCCTTGGAATCCCCTTAGACCTATCAAAATAAACCTTCCTGTTTTTATCCATGAATAATGTCCAGCCCTTGTCTTTGAAATGCAATCCCTTATGGTATAATTCTCCTGATGATGGCAACTCTATAGCCTCATAAATATACTCTGGAGTCAAAGCAATATGTAGAATACTGACCATGGTTTCATTATCTTTGTAATTTTTTACAAATTCTCTTGTGACATCCTCATTGTGACCTTTGAACTTTTGGAGAAAACCTACTAACCTGATTGATAGAGTTTTTCAATTGTTTCCTTATTCCAGTGTTCAATTGAAAGGCTTTAGGTCCTGCTCTTGAAGTCATTTTATATGAAAAGCATTTTATGTATCCATCTACTGTCATTAACTTCATCTTTTGTCAACATAAATTCAAGTACTGGATGTTATTACAGTAGCTTACCTCTTGTTTTACTTCTTTTTCCAAACAATCCTATGTTTTCCCTTTGAAAAATGTGAGCTATTTGCTTCAAATAAATACAAGAATTGATATAGAGGTTTTAAGAAAAAATAAAAATTCATGTTTCTATTATCCTACCTTCCATTTAATTCTTCGTCCTCTTTGAAAACAATATCTGTCTCTATTTGTAAAATAAATTTGACTGTGTAAAAAAAAAAATTGAAACTTTTTTTATACAACAATGTTTTTCATCCATCAATTTCATACAAAAAATTCTTTTCAAAACATAGCATGATGTCTATAATTCAAACACACTGTGTATACAAAATAATAACTAAACCATATCATCAAAAATTTCATGATAGTTTCACTTCTTTCCTTCAAACATTCTTCATACTATGTCCTCTGCCATATAAAACTATAAAACCATGTTTAATTGTCTTCTAACTACATTTTTTTTCAAATTAGGTTTCGAATCCTTCAACTAAGTGTGCTAAAAATAAATCTATTACACTACTCAGTTAAAAACAACTCAATGTGAAATTCGAACTAGAATTCTTCACTCTTTGTTCTCCATTCATTTCTAAATAAAATACTGCATATGAGGACATGTTTGTGCTTGCCTATATTATGCAATAGTCCTTATGATCTTCTTCTTTGATCCTTCTGATCTTCTTCTATTTTATCTAAGGTTTAAACCAATGGAAATCTCATCAAAATGTTCACTCATTAACTCAATTAATCAACAGAATATTTCGTTTCTTGACTGATGGCATAATAGTTTTGAAAGGTGTCAAAACATTTTTTGAGTGGTGTAAATACAAAACATAACGTAATGACAGGCTTACAAATCAAATTAGATCACTTTCTTTTATAACTCTGGGTTTTTTTACAAAATCCTAAGATCCATTCATGCAACCATTCATTGTTTAAACAACGAAATCCACATTTACTTCTTCCCTTCTCCTCCACGAAATTTCGCTTCCTGATAGCATGACTGCTCGAGAAGTTCTCTGGATTTGTGGATTTGAAACTCCATTTAACTCCTTATCACACTGTTCCTCCTCTTTGCTATATTCTCTTCCTTATTCTATGTCTTTTATCTCTTCTTTTCCTCTCATCTTCCTCACTATCTTCTCTTCATTTCTGCATTTTATTTTATTTTCACACGATTGTAAACATGGGTGTGTTCTTTGAATGCATGCTTTCCTCTCTCACTGAGCCTCTTGGAAGGTAATGATGGTGAGAACGCAGTGTTAATACCTTGGCAATGGTAGTTTCCGGTCTTGACAATGGCGGAAATGGTCTTGGAAATGGTGGAAATGGTTTCATATGTTTTACACAGTGTTATGTTAATGTGTTTGAAAACATTCTAACCATTCATCAACCCACTTGACTGGTTCATGCATGCCTTTCTTTGACTGTTGTGCTGGTATATGGTGTACATTCGTCCTTCATTTTATTCATTATGCAGATCCTTCACGCTTTTCTTTAATGACCATGTCTATTTCCATAATCTACATTATCTCCATGCACATATGTGCCATCATTCTTCATCATTGTATGCTATCTCCTGTTCATTTCTCTATTGCTGCATACATTACAATCTCATCATAGCATACCGTATACCATCATTGTCATGCACTTGGTTTATCTCTGCACCATTACTTAGGTTATTAATTGCATTCATTTATTTGCATCACATTTTTCTCCATTACCTTAGTTCGCCACCTTATATGATTGCACTCGTTTTGCATTGTTTTGACATTCAAAAATAGTTGCGCTATATCATATGTCTTTTGAACTTTGGATTTTTCTTTTTGTTATTTAATTTTTAAAAATTGACTAATGAAATAGTCACATTTTTAAAATTAAATATTTGTGATAATACTAACCCTTGTTTGTTGTTTTTTAGGTGTTCCAAGGGTTTAATATTCACCTTTTGGTTATGATTCTCTTTTTTTAGAAAATAGGGTAGGGTGTGATATGAATAGGTGATGTAATGTTTTATTGAATAGTGGTATGGATATGAATGTGGTTAAAATACGGCTAAAAGTCATGGACAATGGAATGTAGATAAAATTATAGGTGATAAAATGTAGATGAAATGTAGGAAATGCAGGTGATGTGAATGAAATGTAAGTAAAGATGCATAACTAGTACCAAATTAGTCTTTACAATTCTAGAATATTTCGAAAAAAAATTGACATTTTAAGAGTGATTTTTTTACTCATTGTACTTGTATTACCTTTTGACGTTCATGATGATCGAAATTGTGTTTATTGTTATGATTATTGTTGTAGACTTTGTAGAGAATTTATTTTTTCTTGCATCTGATTTTATTTAGAATAATTATTTTTCAGGTCCCTTCTGTAGGTTAACTTTGACATTTTCAAGTCCCATCTGATATGATCTTCTATTGATATAACTCAGGTCCCTTCTGGAGAAATTTTGAAATAATGTTCAGGTCCCTTCTGGCGTAATGTACAATGATGTTCAATATTTTAAAAATTTATTCTGTCATAATGATTCAGGTCTCTGAATATTTTTCTCAAAAAAAAATTAGGTCCCTTCTATAAATATCGAATGATGTATCAAGTTCCTTTGTAATTGTAGTCCATATTTTCTCTTCAATTCAGCGGATGAAAACTATCTTCATAATTTTTTTATTACAAACCTTCCCCCAAGCTGATTATTTGACTTGTCCTCAAGTTTGCAATCTCTTGGAAGGCATATCTGCAAAATTCAAGTAAAGTAAAATGAAAACAAAAGGAGAATTCATGTTGGCCAAACTAGTTGGTTTTCCGACATGAATTCGAGTTTGCATTGTGCCAGTTTCCTGGATTTTCACAACCAAACTCTTTTATTATTATTATTATTATTATTTAGATTTTTTTTCTTTATTCCTCTGGAACTATGGAAGGCATAATTCTATGCTGCTCCATTAGTTACAGATCTGAATCCATTATTTTTTTTCTCAAAAAATCCTCTTTATTTATAGGCTTATTGTAGATTTTAAGCCTATGTCCATTGACGACAAACGAAACATATTCTTCATCAATTTTTTTCATCTAGACAGCTCCATTGTCGAAGATTTCTTCAATATCATATGTCCCAAGCCAATGAGTCGTAAATTTTTCTTTGAAATCTTTGAACTTGGAGTCAAACAAGAGTGTCAAATCTCCTTTCTGAAACACTTTATTCTTTATGAATCTATCATGCCATTTGATCCTTTGTTTTTGGACAAGAGAGGTATGTTCAACTGCTTGCTGTCGTATCTCATCCAGTTTGTTTAACTCCATAATTCTCTATTGTTGTGCCTCAAACAATTCCATCCCTAATTCTGCTACTAGCTTGTATGTATGTATTTGAAATCCGATGGGAAATAAGACTTCTTTTCCATACACTATCTACTATGGACTGAACCTAGTTGTGTTTTTCCAAGTTATCCTCTATGCCCATAGTGCATCTTTCAATGTCTCTAACCAGTCCTTTCTGTTCATATTTACAGTCTTTGTCATAATGTTCTCTAGGACTTTGTTTGTTGATTCTACTTGTCTGTTGGCTTGAGGATGATACGAAGTTGATTTTCTGTGTTTGATCTTGTATTTCTCCTTAAGATCTCGAATAAGTTTTCATGTGAATTGTGTACCTTGGTCAGTTAATACATGTCTTGGAACTCCATATATTACAAATATTTCTTCAAACAGAAAAGACACAACAATATCTTATGTTGCTTGTGTTACTGCCTTGGCCTCCACCCACTGAGTTACATAATTAGTACATACCAATATGTACTTCTTTCCATTAGATGGAGGGTTGATTGGTCCAACAAAATCTAAAGCCCATTGTTCAAATGGTTCAATCAATACTTGTGGCTTTAATGGCATTTCATCTGATGCCACTAGTCTACCAATTCGTTGACAACTGTCACATCTTTTTGTAAATAACTTGAGTAATGGCAAATATATTTTACTAAAATTTTCAATAAATCTCCTATAGTAACCTACATAGCCCAAGAAACTTCTAACTTATTTTTGTGTTGTAGGTGGTGTTAAATTCACAATGAATTGAATTTTTATCAGGTCCACCTTAATCCGTGAAGACGAAATATGGTGTCCCAACACTATCCCCTCGGTCAACATCATAAAAAAATTTTCATTACTGAGTGATAGATTTGTCTCAATGCATCTCTTTAACAATTTTTCAAGATTTTGTAAAAAATCATCATATGTTGTACCATACACGGTGAAATTGTCCATGTAAACTTCCACACACTCATGAATCAAATTATAAAAGATTGCAAGACCTACTCTTTTAAAGGTAGCAGGTGCATTACATGAACCAAAGGGTAATAAATTATATGCATATGTTCCCCATGGGAATGTGAATGTTGTCTTGTCTTTATCTTCTAATGCTATCTTTATCTGATTATATCCACTAAATCCATGAAGAAATGAAAAGAAATTATTTCGAGCTAATGAATCTAACACTTGATCGATAAATGGTAAAGGAAAGTGGACTTTTAGTGTAGCTTTATTGTTTTCTCTGTAATGCACACAAATTCTTCTTTTCCCATTTTTCTTAGGTACTACAACTAAGGGTGAAACCCGTTGACTATCTGAAATAGTATAGATAAACCCGACTTGTAATAGTTTCTGTAACTCTTCTTTCACTATTTCGTTCATCATGGGGTTCATCCATCTTTGTGGTTTCCTTATAGGTTTTGTTTCATTACCAGTATAAATGTTATGGATGCATGCTTTTAGATGAATTCCCGGCATGTCTTTGTAATCCCAGGAAAAAGATTTTGAATATTTTTGCAATAATGTTATCAGCTTTTCCTCTTGTGATGATTGTAATTTGTTACCAATATTCAAATATATCTCACGACTGATTTCAATGATTTTACTGTTTGAATTGGTAATTGAATTTACAGGAAAAATTATTTCAAATGTATTTTGAAATGACTGTATTGTGCAATTTTCCTGAAAAAAATTCATTCAAAAGATAACTAGGAGCTTCATATTTATTTATCCTAAGGTGCTCTGAAAGATTTGGTTCTGAGATGAATATATCTTATAATTCCTCATTTTCTTCCTCCTCTATAAAATTGTAAACTTTATTAAGACTAAGAACAGGTTGAATTTCTTGTGGTTCCTTTCCATCAAGCCATGATAATAAAGAAGGATATTGAGTGGGAGGATATAATGTAACAAGATTTCTTTCATATCCATGTGTAATAATCATACTTCTTGACTTGCATCCAATGTAGGCATCTGCAATGGCTAACCATAGTCTGCCTAAAATTAGGGGATGCCCTCTGAAGAGTTTTTTTGGCTGCAAAATCAAGAAGTCTATAGGATACTCCGATGAATCCATTGAGACAATGATATCTTCTAATATACCTGCGGGGACAACTTTAGATCTGTTTGCAAGTTCTAAAGTTGTAGTAGTAGGTCTAATGTTGTTCATATTCAATTTTTTCATAGTCTCAGTAGTCATAACATTGATAGTTGCTCCCAATTCTATTAAAGTATTTGGAACTAAAAATTTGTTAATCGAAATGGTAACCATAGGAATTCCTGGATCAACATATTTTTCAATGACTGCATTTGTAGACATGAGGCTTGAAAGAATTCCAATTACCTGGATTGTTGGTGGATCCTTCTTTCTTCTACCATATTTCTTAATTCATAATTCCTTTATTGTTTTTGCATATATTGGAATGTCTTTAATTGCTTGCAACAAAGGAATTTTAATATATGTGTTTTTCAATTCATCCAAAATACTAAATTTAGGGAGAGATATTGGAATATTCTACCGTATCAATATCTCTAGATATGGTGGAGTCTATGTAATAATAGATTTACCCTTTTGAATTTTATTTTTTGGTTGAGATTGTTGAATTTGTTCTCCTCGCTCAACTTCTTCTTCAATTATCGGAGGAGAATATATTTTTAACACCTTCCCGGACCTTAGGTGGACATCTTGTATAGGAAAAATTGAATAAGTAGGATAATATGTTGCCTCTTCCACATGATATCCTGGTCTCTCCACCTTATTACTTGGATTAGCTACTAGCTAAGCTTTCAATTGTGTTGGTCTAGGAGGTGGTTGGTTAGTAGGTAGCTAAATTTCCCGCGGTTGAGTTAGCATTGGTGGCTTTTGTTGGAGAGGTAAATCACCTCTGCAGACAGAGGTGATCCCTACTAGCCCAGATCGAGTCTAGAAACAACTGATTCATGCTAAGACGCAAGTTCCTAATTGCAAAAAGACCAAGATGTGACAAGAGGCCTACCTTAAGTCCTACACTGCCATCGTTTGTGGAGAAGATGGCACTTCCGTCCCCTACTTTGGCAGATCACAATTCTCCCGCTCGATGCGATCAAACACCTGCACATACAAGAAGGAACAACAAACAAATGAGTGTAAAACCTAATACATGCAATTATGTATCAGTCAGAGAAGATAAAACTCATAAAATAAATCATGAACATCTGAGTGGAACCATAATTGAAGTCACTTATTATTAATCAGAACAAAGAAAGATAAAACCGGAGCTCTGACTTTGGATCTTCCTTCGGCGGGTCGACAGAGGAGTACATCTTGGTAAAGATCGTCAGGACAAGGACAAGTCTCTCTCTCTTCGGCTGTCTGGCGATAATCTCCTGACAATTGATTTAGCTCTATTTAGGCTACCAAGACTACTTTTCTCAACCATTCAAACCCTTCATCAATGGAAGATGGCTATATTTACAGAGGAGAGGAAGAGGTTGGGATCCCTAATATAGTGGATGGGAGGCCTTATCCCTTGGGAGGTTCCCCATAAGGTGGAAACAAGAGGCCAAAGGAGGAAGGTCATGGTTATTCAGTCGAAACCACTCCTCATGACTCATCCACGAAGTTTTCGTAATCGAAACTTCGCCTCTTTTTTTAAAAAAATTTCCATAAGTAGATTGGCATTGGTGCTTAACTAGGACAGAGTGCCAACTGGTACGAGCTTAGTGTTAATTTTCCTCATTGGCGTGAGGACATAACGGGCTACCAGCATCAAGGCAAAAACAGGTGTTTTTAGGGGTCTGCTCAGGAAATGATCAACAGAAGGAATGTTGTCCTCATGGAAAGGGATGCAATGATCGTATTTTCAAGGCATGAAACTGCTTATTGGTCATAGAAATTACCCTCCAATAGGCGAGATGGGGATTTCAGGGACGGTGACAAATTACTGTGTAACAGATGCCCCCTAAAGCATAAGGCCTGACAGAGAGAGAGGGGTGAAATGATTTATGAGAACATGTCCAACTGAAAACACTGCCGTCGGAATACCTGCGTAGGAAAGTACAACTGATACCTTAAATACATGATATGTGTGGTATGGGCGCAACAATCCATAATAGAGTATACAATAATCAAGATCCAAGGCGTGGACGCAGCCACCCAGTAAGGATAGATAAATATACTCAGGTATGGTTGCAACCATCCATTCAATGAGTCATGTAACCAATCATAATAATCCACAAAATCATAGCCTGGATTCTTAACAGACAAAATCCAGGGTCTTGCGATCCATCTCCACCTGAACAAAGTACAAGTTCTAGCATGTGAATAAGTGAGCTGAAGTCGAACATGCAAGAACATCGTCTGATTACTAGCCAATGATGAAAGCTATTAACAAACGCGAGAGGAAACACCAATAATGATAATGGCCCTCAAGGTACTATAGGTACAATCCATGGAGTGTGAACAGTGAGCTAGCGTCAAACACCTGCAGAATCATCCGATCGAAGGTCAATGATGCAAACCTTGCGCTGAATGCGAAGAACCTGCCATTGAGGCATGCAAGCTCCAAGGTATCGAAAGGGAGTCTCTAGATTAACTTCCTGGATAATTAGCTAGAGTCGACAGGAAGTGACCTTGATTGAAGGTGGGCCATAGCGTTTCCCACATCATTGACACGAGACAGAGGAAAATAATGTTGTGAATCAGGATTAGATGAGAATCAGAGGAAGGTTGAAAGTTGCAGAGGTCAACTTCTCTTGAACATATCGGCAGCACGACACTAGATTTGGCAGTATTTGACATAAAAGGATCAGAGGTCATGATGATGAAGCAAAGAGAAGATGAGCGGTCAAAAAGGATTACCCAAAACCATGGAGGCAAGTAGAGAACGAGATGAGATGTCCCCAACCTGACACGAATGCAGACAAGTTCCATGTTCAAGAGCGACATACTGCCAACATGACTATGATACTAGTTCCATTTTCCCCCACCATTCCTGGCAAGTACCTCTTTATTTTTACACAAGCTTGAAGAGGATACCATATGCTTGTCATATAATTTCTTCCTTCAGACGAATCCATCCTAGTACATTTAACGAGCCCTAGGAAGGAGAAACTTGAATATCATCATTACGACTGAATCCGATGTCATCAGGGTTTAACGAGTCTGACAAAGGAAGAAATCGATGCCTTTTCATATTTAGAGAGTTTGAAAAGACAGCAGAAAAGTAAACTCCAATGATCCCTTTTCGTAAATATTTCCTCAGATCCGAAAAGGTAGAAAACTATGTCTGAGAAAACCTCCTAGTTGCGATAGGCTAGGGTATTCCTTTTTCGTAAATAATCTATCCTAGCCAGAAAAAGGGGTAAACATATACTGGGTAGATGTCGTTTCATAGCCACTTTAACAAGATCTAAACGACAAGAGACTCGACAATCTTTTCATGTTTAGAGAGTCAGAAAAGAGCTGAAAGATGACTCCTCCTAGAGGAACGAGTGGTATAAAGGGAAGCAACTGGTTCCGGTGATGGTGGAACTTCTCTGAACAAATAAAGGTCAAGAGGTTGGCTAACAAGACCACTCATTTCAGCGGTTCCTCAGGAATGGGTAAAATAATCAAGTGAAGGCATATGATCGGCCAAGTAGATAGTGACAATGGAGTGAGAAAACCAAGGCTCATCTAGCAAAAATAGGCTGATAAAATGGCAATCACGAGAGGTAAAATGGGAATGGTTTCATTTTTACACAAGATTGAAACAAGATAAACTATGCTTGAAATCGGTTTCATTTTTACACAAGCTTGAAATGGAAACAAACTATGCTTGAAAAAGTAAGCATGCCCCCAGCATGGTGACTCAATTCGAGGTACATGCCCCCCAAGCTTCAGTCCATGCACCTAAGTAAACAGATGGAGGGAGTGAAGGTTCAAGTTACGAGATCAAAGAAAGACTCGACTAGGATTTTACGAGATCTGATCAAAGACTCGAATTGAACAGGAACGTGTTTCATTGTTTTAACGAGGTTGACACATTAAAAGAACTATCCTCAAAACACCTTGTTTCATTTTTTAATGAGATTGACACAAAACGAACTATGCTTCGACCAACTTGTTTCATTTTTTAAGGAGCTTGACACAAGGAAAAGAACTATGCTTCGACAAGCTTGTTTCATTTTTTAAGGAGCTTGACACAAGAAAACGAACTCTTCTCTGACGACGTGCTTGTTTCATTTTTTAAGGAGCTTGACACAAGAAAATGAACTGTGCTCTGACAAACCTTTTTTCATGGTTTAAGGAGCTTGACACAAGAAAACGAACTTTTCTCTGACAAGCTTGTTTCATTTTTTAAGGAGCTTGACACAAGAAAAGGAAATCTGCTCCGACAGACCTCATCATAATGAACAAGAAGTCATGGCTTCCAAGAGTTCCATTCTCGATGGAAAGAAAACATCGTGGAAGTCAGGACCTAATGCCCCCAGCACCTGATGCACAACAGCACTATCACTGAGTATAGGCATGGGGTAGGTAGCCACATAGTTGACCTGCGGTGGGGAAAATACAACGGGTGGATAAAAACCAGGAAGGGATGATGGCGGGCTAGCTGCAATATCAGGACCAAAGAAAAAAATCTGATCAATGGTCACGATCCATCCTTCATGTGGAAAACAGACCACACGAAAAAGGGAGGAGACAAGCGCTCCCATGGCATAGGTGTAATCACGCCCCAAAAGTAGATTGAAATCCAAGGGGCTTGGAACAACCATCACGTCCATATGGATGGTTTTACCTCCCAAAGTAACATGTAATCTTGGAAGGATCCCTAACGGTTGACTAGTTCTTCTGTTAAATGCCAACATATTCTACGTAACAGGCACAAGCGGCGGTGAACCGAAAGCTTGCCAAGTAGTTGAGGATAAAATACTAACAGACGCGCCTTCATCTATAATGGTGTTGGGTACAACTAGACCATAGGCCTGTACCATAATCTCGAAAGGCACATAAGACAGAAGGTGATATCCCACAAATCGATTCCAATCAAAGGAAGCGACCAAACTACTCGGAGGGGCTACCATCGAACTGAGATGGTCTTCTCCTGGTGTTATAGAAGAAGAAGGAGCATCCTCCACGACCTCCATCTTGAAGGTGGGAGGAGTATCCTCTGGGACCTACATCACGAGAGGTGGAGGAGCAGCTTCTTGAGGTATAGGGATAGGGGAATCCTTATCCAAGTCTGAAGAGTCTAAAGAAACAAGAAGAGCCTGAGGGATGTGAGGTCCACTCTCAACGGAAAATACCTGGTGCACCGTATACGGGGCTAGCTCAGCCGATCCCATGACCAATGGTTGTTCGGGAATGGATTCCTGAATTTGAATTTTTAAGGGAGTGGGATCGACCAATGACTCTTGACCAATCATAGGATCAACTGGTGGAGGACTCAAAGAAAGCTTCTTGTAACCAGCCAGAAGGCATGGCACAGAAACAACCGAGTTGTCCAAAACTCTCTTGGCTTCATCCATATATAGACAAAGGTGAATGGCATGGTTCCCTTCAAACAACTTATAGGGATTGGTAATCTTAACCTGCTTCTTAGGAGCCTTACCAACACCAGTTGAAGACGTGGCCCCAACTTGACTCCCAGAAGCCAAAGACAACGGCGGGCGACCGTTGGACCATACTTCGAGCACCTTGGGAATGCCAGGGCAATCTCGAAGAAGATGGTTTCCCGTGCACAACATGCAAGGGAACTTGACTTTCTGCGGATGGTTGGAAGGTTTATCAAGAGGAGATGTTTCGGAAGCAGTAGTTGCAGCCTTAGCCTCTCTCTTATCAGACTTCTTCTTCTTTGTCTTCTTCTTTTTCTTCTTAGCCACCTGGTTACTCAAATCCAGACTTTCACCAAGCGAAGTAGAAGAGGAGGACGTGGAAATAGGGGAAGGAGGGGAGAGGTCCACCTTGGAATCAACATGATGTTGTTCAGGCAGAGGAACTAATTGAACAGTAGCCGAGATATTCGAGAACACAGAGTTTGAAAACAACCAAACACGAAACCCAACGGTTAACCCAGGAAGGGACAACGTTTCCATATAAGGAGTGCCAAAATTCCCAAAAGGAGTAAAATGACGAGGATTCCCATCGGAGGGGATTCCTTGGTTGGTTAACTCCAGAAAAGTTGCCATTAGAAACAACTTATGAACAAAACCCTAAGGAAACTAACTTTAACCAGGAATATTTCGTGGGTAGTTAATTTTTAAAACATTGAAACAAAACTCTACCATTTCATCTTTTAAGAGTCGAGAAATAGCCAAAAGGTGACTCTATCGCTTTCAGATTGGAAACAAGCATGAAAGGACAAGCACTTGATGATCCTTTCAAATTTAATGAGTCAGAAAAGATCAAAATGAGTACTCTGGAACTCTAGGCCGAAGGGTGAACCAGATATCCGTGAACTGCAATATACACCTTGGTTTCAAAATGAAAGAGAAATCAACCAAGGACTTGACGTATGTACAGGCAATCTCCCCGAATTCTGTGTCTGGTATATCACGGGTATAAGGCGACAGACTCGGCTTTCTACGAATAAAGGATAGCAACCTAGTGGGGTCTTCCTTTATATACACAACAGTATGGGGAGCACAAGTCTGTACTAGCGCTGTCTAAAGCCAAAAGGAGAACGACAACTACTAGGTTTAACGACACCGGAACACGTCACTAGGCTAGACCTCTAAATATTTCGTTAATGTTTCAATGCTTCCTTAGGTTAATTGAATAAGTTTTATGGTTTATCTTCAATTATGTCTCAGTTTCAAGGCCCTATCGCATGTCATCTGACAATCTCCTATATGCAGCTATATGAGAAAAGAAAAATTTCTAATTCGATGAATGTTATCTAGTTAAGAGAAGAGTTTCAAACGATGATGCAACAAACAACAATACTGAAAAATGAAACTTTTTCCAAACTAGATGACTTTCACTATCCAAAAGTAATTTAAAACATTTCACGATGCGAATAATGCAATGTAATCTATGCAAAATTCTCTTTTTTTTTTTTAACTATGCAATTGTAATATATGCACAATTTCCTTTTTCTTTTCAAATGATAAGAATGCACTCAATGCATTTTTTGATGAAATGAGAATCTACTTAATGCATGCTTTTAATGAAAGATAATGCACTCAAAGTGACTTTTAGCTTTCAATCATTCAACAATGTAATCTAAGTTCAATGATGGATCTCAAAAAATACTTTTCAATGCAATGTGATCTAATGCATTTTAACAAAAGCAAACTTTGAGATGAGAACTAAATAAACGCAAATATTCTTAATGAAAGGATGAATGTAAAAAGGGATGCAAACAAACACTAAGAATGCAATCGTTGTTTTAAACACTTTGTAACAAAATTCCTCAAAAGGCTACAGGACATATGAGGTCAAGCACAAAAAGGAATTCCAAAGTATGAGTTCAAAACAAGGCATTCATTCCCTTTTACATCAAGCAATTATCATGGAAAGAAGACATTTCAAACAACGAGCAATGTAATCTATGCTCATACAGAGAAAAGACCGCAAGGGATAGACACACTGGTGAAGGATTTAGGGAAAAATTCTCAATTTTCACACACTCTGAAATTGGCACGACTTTCTCACTGACAACTAGCGCCAACTAGCGTGACTTGCTCACGAAGAACTCCGCCAATGGAAAATTGGCGCGGGTTGCTAACTGACAACAAGAGACAACGCCTGAAAATGAGAAAACAAATAATTTCTCCCAACCAAGAGTAGACTCACCACTTCAAGAAAAATCTAAAACAAACTCAGAAGCAAAGTACTGACCAAAAGAAACTTCCGAAGAACGGAAAACCCTAGCACCTACAGGAGATGGCGTGATTGTCTCGCTGTAATCTGCACCAGATAGGGGATGACGTGAGTGATGAATTGGAAACCTGTGTCAATAGTAACGACTATCAGGGTGGAAACCGCGCCAATGAAGCCAACCATGAAAAGATGAAAATTCAGAAAAACATAGGTCAAATTTGATCCTCTGGGGTCTGAACAGGGGTTTTAAACTAGAAAAAAGTGAAGCAAAAGAGCTGATCAAGTAGACAAAGACCAAAATCAACCGAAAAGACAAGACAAAATCCAATCAATGTATCCCCAGTGGAGTCGCCAATTTGTTGGACAGGGAAATCCCCTCTACGGATAGAGGCGATCCCTACTAGCCCAGATCGGGTCTAGCAACAACTGAGTCATGCTAAGATGCAAGTTCCTAATTGCAAAAGGACCAGGATGCGACAAGAGGCCTACATTAAGTCCTATGCTGCCATCGTTTGTGGAGAAGATGGCACTTCCGTCCCCTGCTTTGGCAGATCACAATTCTCCCGCTCAATGCGATTGAACACCTGCACATACAAGAAGGAACAACAAACAAACGAGCGTAAAACCTAATAGATGCAACTATGTATCAATCAGAGAAGATACAACTCATAACATAAATCATGAACATCTGATTGAAACCATAATCGAAGTCACTTATTATTAATCAGAACAAAGAAAGATACAACCTGAGCTCTGATGCTAGATCTTCCTTCAGCGGGTCGACAGAGGAGTACGTCTCGGTAAAGCTTGCCAGGACAAGGACAAGTCTTTGTCTCTTTGGCTGTCTAACGATAATCTCCTTACAATTTATTCAGCTCTATTCAGGCTACCAAGACTACTTTTCTCAACCATTCAGCCCCTTCATCAATGGAAGATGGCTATATTTATAGAGGAGAGGAAGAGGTTGGGATCCCTACAATAGTGGAAGGGAGGCCTTATCCCTTGGGAGGTTCCCCATAAGGTGGAAACAAGAGGCCAAAGGAGGAAGGCTGTGGTTATTCAGTCGAAACCTCTCCTCATGACTCATCCACGAAATTGTTGTAATCGAAACTTCACCTCTTTTTTTAAAAAAAAATCCATAAGAAGATTGGCATGGGTGCTTAATTGGGACAGACCGCCAACTGGCACGGGCTTAGTGTTAATTTTCCTCATTCGCGTGAGGACATAACAGGCTACCAGTGCCAAGGAAAAAATAGGTGTTTTTAGGGGTCTGCTCAGGAAATGATTAACAGAAGGAATGTTGTCCTCATGGCAAGGGATGAAATGATGGTATTTGCAAAGCATGACACTGCTTATTGGTCATAGGAATGACCCTCCAATGGGCGAGATGGAGATTGCAGGGATGGTGACAAATTAGTGTGTAACAGCTTTTGAGATGGATATGGCATTGGTTCTTGTTGCTAGAATTGTTGATATTGAGGAAATAGTTGTGGAGTGTATGGTTGTTGATATTGATACTACTGGGGATACATTTTCTGTGGTAGTTGGTTTCAATAACCATATCCCCTCCAACTGTGCAGGTTGGTTTTGATATTTTTGTGGTGACCAAGCCTGCCATGGCATAGGTGTATTTCATATGTTTTGAGGATATTGAAAATTTTGGGGATTTTGTTGACGGAACTATTGAGGCATCCTTGGCTGCCAAGGTCTCCTTGGTGCCAGATAGTATAGAGAATCTACTCCTTGCAAACCTTTTAACTTTGGACATTTTTTAGTTGCATGATTTTCTGTGCATGGTCCACATACTTGTATTCCTTGCAAAGGACATTGCATCAGTGGATGTTTTTGCCTACACTTTGGATAGAATATTGCTAAGATTTCATCTTTCTATTCTTTCTTTTCCTTAGCTTTCAAAACATATACTTGCATTCCCAAAGTGCTTAAGAGACATGTCTTAAAAATTTCTAACAAGCTTCCTATCTCCGCTCTTGTTACTAAACTTGCTGCAGATTTAGAAGTTTTTGATGAAATATTTATTTTCCCACTCTTGGCTCTTCCCCTACAGTATTTTTGGCATGATTCAACAATTTCTTCAAATGGTAAATTAGAAATATCTCCTTTTCCCATTACATTAAGAATGTATAAATGCTCATCTCTGACACCCTTTCGAAAAATAGTGCGGATGGTATCAAAACTAAGAGAATGATGTTTGGATTTCTATAAATTGTAAAGCAATCTTTCCAAATATTCTTTCAAACTTTTGTCTTCTTGTTGTGACATTCTGAAAATGTCTTCTTTCGAGTCTCTAGCCCTGTAGTAAGCTTGATACTTTTTAAGAAATATTTTCTTCATCTCTTCCCAAGAACCTATCATGTGTTCTCCTAATCCCATGAACCATTTCAAGGCTACTACATTTAGAGTAGCAGGAAAAAATCGAAGCTTGTGTGTGTCATCAGTATATCCATAGGTTCTACACAAGATGTCAAATTCAAACATGAATGCATCAGGATCTTCTGTTGACATTCCATAGAAATTAGGCAATACAGAAGGTGGAATATTTTTCATTTTTTATTTCTTCTCCTAGTATTTCTCTTGCATCTAAAACAGGAAATCCAAAATTAGTTTACTGGTCATTGTTAACTTCTTGCTCATTTTCTTGCATTCTTTGATTTTGGTTTTCTTTTCTTACTTCTTCCTCTATTCTTCTAAGTGCTTCTGCTCTTCTGTTTTCTTCTATCTTTCTTTTTGCCTCAATTATTATTTCTTCTCCTCATTTTCTTCGTCATTCCCTTTGCTATCTTTTATATTCTAGTCTTTTTTCAGGACTCATACTTAGTCTAGTTGATCCTTCTCCTTCTTCAACCATTCCTTCTTCAGAGGTTTGTAGTGTCTCAATATGAAATTGACTTTTTATTTCTTCAACTACTTTGATTTCCTCAAGGATAGGTTTCTCTAGTTTTTCAATAGTTGGTTTTCTTGTGTCTTTTTGTTTCCAAACATAGGGAGGTTCTTTAGGTGAATGATTTTTCTTTACCTCTAGGGCTAACAAGATTTTTCTCTCAACTAAAGTCAATCTCTGTCATGATCTCTGTTTTTCCTCTAACTATTCTATAGTAGGATTTCTAGCAACCGGTGTTGTTAGTCCCGTGGATGAATGAGGTGTTGGGGGGTTTTGTTTCAAAAATCTACCCTTCTGATCTCTATTTCAAGGCATAAGAAAACATTTATTGAAAGAAAAACTATGTTTTTTGTTTTTTTTTTTGGTGCTTTTATATTTTTTATATTTTTGTCGTCCTATTTGACCGTTTCGAAAATATGCTTTCCGGGCAACGACGCCAAAATTTTGGGTCAATTTAATTTTGTAAAATAACGGAAGTATTTATTATCAATATGAGTTATTGGAACTTAGAAGCATCCCCAAATTATATGGGTTTTGGTTGTGAAAAATTCAAAATATATTTTATTGATGATTTAGGGAAATGCATATTACAAATATAAGTCTAACTTAAACAATTTCTAAATTCGAATGTGTAATTAGAAGCAGAAGAATCTCCTAACTTAAGAGATTTTTTTGTCCTTCTCTTAACAAGATTACCATGTGAATTAGAAATCAAAAGCTACTTAACTAAACAATATATTAAGATACATGAAGTAATAATTGAAGAGGATCTTCACTGAAGAGGTTCTGATTATCCTTCATCATATATTCATTTATCAGTAATGCTATTGTTAAAACAGGAATTCAAAAAAAGTAGGAAAGGTGAATCTTAGTTTTTATTCCCTTGATCAGATAGAAGAGTATTTAACTTTAACTACTGGTTTGTCTCTTCATATGCACAATAGAAACAAGATAAATATCCATTAGCAATCAAAGCATGTAAAATCATGTAAATGCATGTAAAGATGAATTCTAATTGAATATCTTGATTAGATAGAAAGAATTTTTAACTTTAAACATTTGTTTGTCCTTTCATATGTAGGTTAAGAGTGATCGTTAGATTCATCAATACTTGGAAATAATCAGCATAAATAAATTAAATATAAGCAAGCTAATTCAAAAATTTCAGTTAAAAAATAAACTAAGAACTACACTTAGCTCGTTGTGGGGGCCTTCCACCCTTGCCTCAGACACTGAAGGTAAATTAAACTACTTAAGACTTCAATCAATCAACAATCATGTAATAACATCAAATATGATAGAACATATCTTCAATTATGTCTCCAAGCTCGTTGTGGGGGCCCTCCACCCTTGCCTTAGACACTGAAGGTAAATTAAACTACTTAAGACTTCAATCAATCAAAAATCATGTAATAACATCAAATATGATAGAACATATCTTCAATTATGTCTCCAAGTCTCAGAAATAATAATAATAAGTGATACAAGTTTTGCATATCAAAGCCTTCAAAGTTTCAGGCTTAAATAGATAAAGTATCTAACAAAGTCATCTAAAATAACTCAAGTAGTCATAACTATCCTTATCCTATCATATCAAGTCGAATTCATCCATCAAATCCGTCAATTTCTATAAAATCCCGCAAAATAAGAGTTTTGACTTAGTTCTTAGGGATCCTCCATAAAGACTAGTCCTATTTGACTGCCTTTGACCGGGCCTATTAAAGCTCGGTCTGACTATGCAAATAGGTGTACTCTTACTCTTAGTTCTCAAGCCTTCTATAAATGTATCCAGATTGAGCCCAAGTGTCCTTCACATATGCAAACCATAATGCTAGTACGAGAATTTCTGCTGCTGTCCAAAAATGCACTTAAATTTCAATTTTTACAAAAACATCTAATAATTGAAAAACATAAATTAAATACCTATATATGCATCTTTGGGTCAATATAAGGTGGATATGATGGTAAATAGATGGATAATATGGAAAAATAATGTGTATTTTCTAAACAAAAAGAGAAAAAAAAACGATGGCCAATAAGCTCCATATTAGTCTCTTCCATCTATGCATTGATCTACACTGCTATTTCCATGGTTTTGCACTATATTACTACTTTTTCCAGTTGGGAATATTAAGATCATAATCTTGGCTTAGCCTGTGCATCTTGAAAATCCAATATGTCATTAGAAGAAGGAGCATCCTCTGACAAATAGAGAGAATGATGCAGGGATTTTGGGTTAAATCAGATCCCAACACATAAAAACACATGTACTGCCTTCCGCATTAAAATTCTCATAAAAAAAACTCTTCATTATCTACACATTTTCAATTGCTTAAAACATACATAAATAAAAGAGAGCTTATCAGAACATAGATCTACTGATATAAATTAACACAACAATTCCTTGGCCAAATATTACAATGGAGAGCCCCTCCCGGCTCTTGGCCCTTTACAAAAGCTCTCAATTCATTCCTCACTCTCTCTGAATTCCTCAATTCTCACTCACTCACTCTCTTTGTTTACACCCTCATATCACCCTCTTATTTATACAAAATTAGGAATTTATTCCATTCCATAAAATCCTCCACATTAATATCAACTAAATTTAAATTAGATTTATTCTACTTTTTTACTCAACAAAATCTGGTATATAGAATTCCTACTTCCTAGATTATCTACCTAATCCCATTACACTCATATCCTTTAATTATTAAAGGGATATTTACAATAATCCTCACCTTTACATTTTTTCTCTTAATTTATTAAAATAAAAAATTTAATTAACAAAATAATTAAAATATCTCACCCCCCTTATTACAAAAATGAAAAATAAAAATTGAGCTTGATGCTCCTGAATCAGAATCCCAAGGTTGAAAATAATCATGATTGCCTGATCATGTGTTTCGGATATTTTTCTTCCTGAATCCCATATCTTCTTTTCCAATTTTCTATTTGTTGCTGATTTTGTTTGTTGTTCTTCTCCAGGTCTCCACACTTTATGTTACATTTCCCCACTGCCTACGCTTTCACAATCTTCTATTTTCTTCCTCTTGTTTCGCCTTCTTTTTTTTATTGCCACTGTCCGCTTATGGGATACTTTCATCATTATCCTCCTTATCATTTCAATTTCTACGTTCAATAGATCTTCTCTAGCATCTGCAATAAAACTTGTACTCACAAAACAATTATTAAAATAAAAAACATAAGGCCTCAGTACCTCTTTCTCCTCTGGCAACATTTCAGTATGTTGCTCTAAAATTTCTTCTTCCATTAGCACATCAGTATGCTAGTTTAAATCCTCCATGAGACTGTCAGCTAGTCCCTCCTCCATATCATTTGTTTCAAGAATGTATCCCTGTTCTGGTTCACAATATTGAACTTCTTTGATTTGTTGAATCATCCCTACATCCTTATCCTCTATTTCCTGGTTATTAGTTAGGGCAATTTCTTTGTCTTTCTCTTTCAGCAACTCACCCTGAGTATAGATCCTCTACTTTTCCAACTCCCTTCTTTGAAGATCTAACTTTACATATAAATTAACAATCTCAATTGGAGTAGAACTTGGAAACTTTACACAACTTTGCATACCTTCATTTGTTGTTGACCAATCATTAGATGGCCCTTCTTCCTCTACTTCAATAATCTACTGAATAATTCAATGAGACCCCCCTGTCTTCATTTCGTTCTGATATCTTGCTATCTCAGCATCATTCTGAAAAAAATCCAGATTCAACTTCTCCTCCTTAACAAACTTCAAAGTTTTTTCAACACCCTGTGATGTACCTGCATCACACACAAATCATTAGTCTTAAAAACATAAGAGCTTGTGGTCTCACTTGATGCTTCAGTCAACATCTCTCTTTGTTGCTCTGAATCCTTCATTTTATTCAGTTCTTCTGTAAATTTCACTTTTGTCCCATCATTACTTTCAGAAAGCAATGGACCATATTCTGGCTCACATGTCAAACCTCCCTTTACATACTCATTTAAACTGAGTAACTCTTCCTTCAATTGGACATTCACTCTATGCTCCCACTTCACTTGAAATCTCTGCCATTTGAATTTTCTCTTCATACTCCATCGATATCTCTAGTCTACTTTAATTCTTTGTAAAATTTCCATCAAAAATTCAAGACGAAAATTTATCCCAGATCTCTCTCTGTCAATCTGCTCTTGGCTCATTCTCATGTCATTTGATTTGGCATCTTCTTTCTCATTTCTTCTGCTATGGTCTTCTTCAGAACCTCTGCAATGAACTTGAGTAGTCATCTTTGTCTCTATCTTCATGAGTTTATCACTCACTCATCATCAGTTTTACTTAAACCCTCCACAACAACAAGTCATCCCTGCTGCCACTTACCTTACCAATCCTCTCTCTAGACTTGGTCTTTTGGAAAGCACTGGTTCTCTATTATCTATAACCTCTTTGAGAATCCTCTTTGCTCCCTCTAGGCTTCAACTCATCTGCACTTTTAAAACTAATCTTCTTTTGCTGAGATTTCCTTCCACTGTCTGCAACCTGAATTCTGCAAACCTCATCTTCAAACCAGAGTCAAAATAAAACATATCAACTCACCTTCAAGATATCTATGTGATCTTGTTCCATCTCTCACTTGTACTTTCATGCGCCATACAATTGCACATTATAAATGGTACGTCAACTTAAATCTCTTCACCTATGTACAAATAACAAGCTATTCATGTTTTCAATTTCTTCGATGAATAATGTACAACTCATACATCGTTTCCATCCTGAATGCCGCCATATGATGGTAAAATAAAGATTATACATCATCACATAATTGTTTCTTACAATATCAAAACACAAACCAAAATAATTCTCCCACTGCCAACTACAAGCTTTGGTCCAAAAATGACTTAACCAAAACTGCGAGAATCCACACTATGCATAATAAACCATCTCATAAAAATGCATACTTGTTTTTATTTCACCCAATATAGTACATTTTAATTTTCCATTCATTTATACCTTCGCATTTGCAAAATTTTCACTTTAATGTTGAACCACATGTTGACATATCATTTCCGCAAAAATACTTGTCTATAAATTTTATTTTGGTTAAGAAAACCCAAAATGTCAACACATAACATGCTCAGTCATACCTTTTCCCTTGACTTATAATCACACTGCACCACTCCAATACATATTTTCTGTCATCAAGACTCTAAAGCAATTTTAACCCCTCTAACAAGTGGATCAAAGAAGGGAAAAAAATGTGAGATCAGTTATATGAAGCAATACTTCGGCCCCAAAATCACAGCGAGACTTGTCTTCAAAAAATTGAACTTAAAATAGCTAGACAACTCAAAAAAAAAATTACTGATAGGCTTAAATTCATACCCAACTCCACCTTAATATAAGTCACTGATCTTGAAGAAAATGCTGCACTGTTTTTGAAGCTGCTGCAAATATCGGATTGATTTATGTCCCAGGCTTATCCTTCATACAACACATAATTGATCAATTTCTCAAACTTAGTATGCAATTCCATTAAAACATTGCATTACACATGCAATCTCCACTACCATGTTTATTGAGTCCGCAAAGGACCATTATAATTATATAACACCATTAGAATTGCATTTAAAACACACACATCTATTTACAACTGAAGTTTCATATCACACCACTCAAACCAACTATTAATCCGTCACAACCGATACCATTACCATTCAATAATCACGACAAAGCAATCATAAAAACTCTGCGTTATGGCTTTGTGCACTGTTGTTATACGTTACAGTCAATGTATCGTGATTCAATGCTGTACACGTTACAACAATGTCACATGGTTTTTTTTAAAGGTTCAACTTCACTGTTATACATTGCTAATCCACTGTAGCGTCCCTCGACCATTCTCAAAATGCATCGAGCCACCTGTTGGCAGTCTCCTTCGATTCCAATGCTTGGTCACGATGCTTCAAGCTACGTTCTCCTCTTTTCTATGTGCGCACAGCTCCGCAGACTACTACCAATTCATGTTCAATTTCTTCATACTACAGCTCCACCTGTGAGCTAGTAGTTTGCCACACAATTGCAGCGTTCCGTGTTTGCTTCACGTTGCTTTAAACCTCCCACCTCTGCAGCATTCCATTGTGTGCTGTTTGGGAAGCCACACCACATTTTACTACGTGTGTATATCCCAACTCTAGGCTTTCCAAACCACATGAAATGTTAATGCAACAATTTGATGGTGTCTTTGCTATGGACTAACGCCAACAATGCAAAGACAATTGGACACTACCAATCTACTTATGCCTTATCACTGCTAGTTAAATCCATGCTTGGTTCAGCATTATCCTTTCTTACTTCAATACCTAGTGGCAATTATCTCCTACGTTGCCCAATTTTTCTTCACCAGCAACGTAAACTCCAGGTTCTTCACTGTTTCGTCTTTTAGTAGCGAGAGAACCCAGATTCACTTGGCCAATCCAATCCTTGGATGAATGATGAAACTTCTGCTCATTGTCTACAGTCTTCGTCACCCATTTCGATCTCACCCATTGCCATTGCAACTCTCCTTTGCATCCTTACCTATCACTTCCCACAGCTTCTTCACCCATTCAAATATCACGCAGATCTACCTCCATCACACGTAGATCTTACTAGCTCGCAAATATCTTCAACTTTTCTTGTCTTGCAGACATTAATCTGGCCTACAACCATGAACCTCTCAGCGGCCTGGGTACAATATCTCCTTCTCTTAATATATGTTTGCTTGATCTGCCTATTCATGTAGACAACAAGCTTGCTATATCGAATCCTTGATGGGTAGTAAATAATTCCTTCAATAACCAATTCATATATCATCCAATGAGCAAAAATGAGAAGTTCTGCAGTCAAATTTGTCGATCTCTCCATACAACAGACTAATGCAAAGTATTGGAAATAGAAAGCATCCCTCTAAATTCAAAATGGCTTTGGGATTGGGAAGAATAATTGTAGAGCATCCAAGCATCAAACTCATCAGCTGCACCTTTGTCGTGGCCATCACCAACAACACTCTAATTGCGATGTAGCAATGTTCATGGATATCTAGCACTCAGTTATTACGCATTCACAAAAAAAATTCACCCTCACACAATGATTAATGCAAATGTGGCAACATCTGAAGCCTAAGTCAGGCTATGATACCAAATGATGTAGGGATTATGGGTTAAATCAAATCCTAGCATATATAAACACATGTACTTCCTTCAACATTAAAATTCTCATAAAAACAACTCTTCATTATCCACACATTTGCAATTGCTCAAAGCATGCATAAATAAAAGAGATCTTATCAAAACATAAATCTACTGATATAAATTAACACAACAATTCCTCGTCCAAATATTACAATGGAGAGCCCCTCCCGGCTCTTGGTCCTTTACATAAGCTCTCAAATCATTCCTCACTCTCTCTGAATTCCTCACTTCTCACTCACTCACTCTCTCTATTTACACCCTCATACAACCCTCTTATTTATACAAAAATAGGAATTTATTCCATTCCATAAAATCCTCCACATTAATCTCAACTAAATTTAGATTAGATTTATTCTAGTTTTGGACTCAACAAAATCCCATATATAGAATTCCTACTCCCTAGATTATCTACCTAATACCATTCCACTCATATCCTTTAATTATTAAAGGTATATTTACAATAATCCTCACCTTTACTTTTTTTCTCTTAATTTATTAAAATAAACAATTTAATTAATAAAATAATTAAAATATCTCACCCCCCTTATTACACAAATGAAAAATAAAAATTGAGCTTGATGCTCCTACATCAAAGAAGAGGTATCTCAGAAGAATAAACCAGAAGTTTGACTATACAAATGATAAAGAAGACAAGTGTAAATCCCCCTTATCGCAAGAGGATTATCGCAAGCTACTTCTTAGAACTATGCAAGAAATTGCTAGATAAATAAAGGTGATTAGGATGGATATATACAAGGAATTCCCTAAAGGATTTATGCATGGTGAAGGCTTCGGCATTTGTCATCATTGGAGTGATCAACTAGTGAAGTGGCAACAAGTTTCCTAACGCTCTACCATGCCTAACTTCTTAGCAGTGGGAAATGAAGGGTTTCAAGAACAAGAAATTCTTGAAGACTATTTCACCAGGTATGAGTCTCAATCTCAGAGATTCAAGGATCACTTGAGTTTTCAAGAATTTTTCATATCAAGGACAATAGGTGACCCAGGCATCATAATAGAGGTGGAGGATTCATTCAGAATCATGTTCTACACCGAACTATGGACAAATTTTTCTTACCCAACTTTGATGGGTCATCAAAATGCACTGCAAAATCATGGATAGAGAAGCTTGACATCTCCTTCCAGCTGAACAAAGTACCAGAGATGGAGGCCATTGAGATAGCAGCGCTGCACCTTGAGGGTGAGGTACATGATTGGTGGTTTCATGGCTTGTCTACATTGGGTCATGCCAATGTGACTGCATATTCAGATTTAACAAGGAGGTTGGTGGAGAGGTTTGATAGAAGAGACCTGGAGGCACCATTCATGGGGCTAGCAAAGATCAAACAATCAGGTAATCCAGAAAACTATATTTCTGAATCTCTAAAACTTTTTGTTATGGTTCTTGATTTATCTACAGTAAGAAGGGTCTATATGCTCATTGATGGGTTAGTAGAACCTTTTCATGGGTTGGTTAAGTCTACCAAGCCCACTACCCTTTAAGATACTATTGAAAGGGCTAGAGATCTACAATATGCCTTGCCAAAAGCAAAGGAAACATTTCACCAAAAGCCCTCTTTTCCATCAAAGGAAAAATATGACAAGGCTCCTTTCTCAAAAGAGATCCAAAGTGAAATACCTCTTAATGATGATGTCTAAAGAGACTTGAGGAGAAGGAATCTTTGCTTCACATGCCAATAATCTTGGAAACCAAAACAAATATGTGTAGTAGGAAATGCACACTATACAGAGGTCTTCTCAGGTGATGAGGAGGAAGAAGAAGATGAACCATAGAGGGGTCACAACGCTGCAATAGCAGGAGATAATCCACCACCACCAGGAGGTGAGGATGGAGCAATTGCTCCAATTAGAGGGAATCTTGCATCAATGTGAGTGGCACCCAATTATCAAGAAGATTCCACACAAAATATAGAGTTGGATTTTCATAGTGGAAGCAAGGAGATGGTAGTCCCATATATTATGCATATGAGGTTGACCCATGAGACATCACTATTTTATGGAAAACCACATGGGAGGCCACTTGATCCGGAGATGGTGAGAGATGTATCACAATATGTTGCACCCCTCATAGATCCAGGAGGAGTGGGAACATTGGAAGATTATGCTACAATGCAAATATTCATAGGTAGACTTAAGGAGGAGGGAGACATTCTCCCACTATCAACATTAACGACTCTCATATCTCATCTTGCACTGAGAGAGGATGCTGCAGGATTGGAGGATGGCACTATCATGGTACAAGGAGACTATCCCTTGGCTTTAGAGGCTAAGAAGATGTTCTAACTTGGAGGGAAGTCTTCCACATATAAAAGGTGGTGGCCACTCATGCATGCTTTGGCCAAACACAGGAAGTTTTGGATAGGTGATAGCTTCCCATAGAAGACTAACCTCCAAAAGCTTCAACCTTTACTTCAGCATGAGCAGTTACAAGAGGAGCAAAAAAGAAGGGATAGTAGCATCCTGATATGCACCTTTGGCATGGGAGATGTCAAAGAGGAGGATAGCCATATGACAGATGCTTTATATGATAGATCATTAGCATTGTCACTTTGGAGAGTAGATTCATATTCGAAATCCAAGTTTTTTGTGGATTATTCGAAGGATCTTTTCACATGCATGATACTTGATGACCAACTTCAAGAGGAGGGATATTCAGTCCAAGATGAATTCATCTATTATCATGGTATTATATTCTTATCTAGAGCTTACAAGCTCAAGGAGAAGTTGCTACAAGCTGCACATGAAGATTTTCTCTTCAGCCACACTTATTCCATGAGAGCCTACAACATCATCATAGAGGGTTACAATTGGGAAGGATTTGAAGATGAGATATATCAGCATTTAAAAATATGCATGGACCATGTGGAGATGGGAGAAACACATAACTCTCTAGAGGAGTTATCACAACCACAATATTCCTCTTTTGGAATTATAGGGGACATATATATGGACCACTCCATTTGCATGAGCATAAATTATTGTAAGGAACATGTTTTTGTGCATGATGTTTTACTTGATGACTATTCGCACTTCTTTACCATATGTATGCAGGCCATTTCTCCAGGAAGGAGCATTCTTCCATATAAAATTCATGGCCAACTTTGGGCCATAAACATTGTTGAACATGGCCACTCCCTAGGAGGATATAGGGATATGATTTACCACTCTGAGTGCACTACAAAGGCATCAAACATTTCTCACCTTTTCAAAAATTGTGAGAAAACTTGCAAGAAAGTAAGTGGTGGGGAAACCACTTACCATATCAATATATGATGCAGTGAGGAGATGCATTGTGCTGGTTCCACACGTGGGACTATGAACCACCTCCATTTTTGCATATTGTTTTTCATATGTACTTGGTTTTGATCCCATACATTGATGATGTAATTATTCTTTTTATGGGAATGATGGGAGGGAGGATGGGAGGACTGAATGTGCCCTTTGGGAGAGATATTCTCCATGTTCATTATGCTACATGTTTTAGGGAGGACATTGGGAAAACCATGATTGTTTCATTGTATCTATTGCTTCCTTGTGGGATGAGTCATTTGTATCTCATGAGAACATGAGAGGATCATGTCATTGAGGGATGGATTGGGAGACACTTGGCTTATGAGGGAAGCTTATCACATGGAGGTGTCACCAATGGAGGAGGAGAAGAGTTGCAACAATCACCTTTTCAGTTGCTTGAGGACAAGCAACATTTGGGAGGGGAGGACTGTAATATTCCCAATTAGCCATGAGCTAGTTGGAATATTAAATTTTGTTTTTGCTTTCTTGTTGAATGAATAAGAGGATATGGTGATCTAAAAACATCGTTAAATAAGAATTGAAACAATACAAATGTAAAATGAGGACATCTTCGAAGCTTAATTGAGCACCCTTGTGTGTGAAAAGGGGCTGGAACACCTTGACTGGGTCAACTTTGACCAAATCAACAACGTTGTCATGGAGGAGTGGACATTTATGGAGGGACAGTGAAGTTTTAGATGGAGACTCTATGTATGGAAGTAGTGTCATTAATGGATGGGGCTTAAGGTTAGAAATTAGATCACTAATATAACAAAAAGGATGGTAGCCATATTTTATTATGTATTGGTATTTTATATTTCTGAATATATGGTCTGTTTAGACATATAGTTTTCTTTAGTTGTTTAGCTAAGATTGTAGTGTTGTTTAGCACAGGGTGTTCCTCATCGGGAATCCCACCTCTTTCCTTGAGAGGCCTCTAGGAAGAGTTTGCACTACATTCCACCATCACGCATTTGGACAAGGCTTCAGTCTTAATGTACAACGCAGTTTCTGTTGAGAGGTTGTCTTATGTTGCAGGGTAGAAGTTGTGGAGGATTGATTTCAGAGATTTCCGAGCTATAACTCATTGGAGGAAGGTTCCTTTCTCTTGGGAGGATAGTAAAGAATGCCCTCAAGAATCATTGATACTTTTGGCAACAGGCCATAGTGTTTTTATCCCTTACAACGCAGTATCACTCTGGATCTGCATTATTTTAGGGAGGAGTTGCATGGGTGTTTGCAGTAAGTGATTTTGGGAGTGATTTCCTCAGTGAAGGGGACAACCTTT
The DNA here is from genome assembly GCA_034641835.2 of Pinus albicaulis. Classification (NCBI taxonomy): domain Eukaryota; kingdom Viridiplantae; phylum Streptophyta; class Pinopsida; order Pinales; family Pinaceae; genus Pinus; species Pinus albicaulis. Next base: position 105,866,422 of record CM076577.1, read on the forward strand.
CATCCAAGGGATCCTTTGGGGGAGATAATATTCATTCTATTATCATCTTCAGCCATTTCTCTTCACTTACTCTTTGCAGCATACTTTTCAGCCCTAGGGCTGCATCTTACATTGTATTATTGGGTGTTTTTCCTGGAGACCCTTTAGAGTTCTTTTCTGGAGGTTGTATAAAGCCTTGATATTCATTATACATCATTTTTTAGGCATATATCAGCCCTTATGTTTTGTGTACTCATTTTTTGTAGTAGTGCATCCATGACTTGAGGGTTTTCTTCATTGGAGGCTTATTTTGTCTTGTTATATGCTTTGTGGCCCATTATATTACACATGTTTTCTATTGTTACAATGAATAAAGAAGCTCCATATTGGTCTCTTACATTTATACATTGATCTACATTGCTATTTCCAACATTATGTGTTATATTCTTGCTTTTCCCATTTGGGAATATTACACATCAGTACTCATGATCATGAGCAAGCTGGACCATCAACCATGTCGAGTCATCATGATGAGCAGTCGACAGTTGATCCTGATCAGCATGAGGCACCAGTACCATATCAACAGGCACGTAGTTATCATCACGTATCTGAGCTTGTCGAGGCTGCACCATTGACTGGGCAGGCCTCGACTAGTACTGATCTTGATGATGTACCACTAGCTGATCCATGACATTTATATTACAGTTGTATATTTTTGACATTATTCACTTATATATATATATATATATATATATATATATATATATATATATATATATATATATATATATATGGTTCATGTATTTTATGTTCATGTTGCAGTTGTACTTAATTTACATGTTGGTGATCATCATGATTTGTATATTGTTAGGTCATGTTAGATATGTTCATTTAATGTGCAGCTTGCAAATAGATGTGTATGTGATAGCAATTATTTCACATGAGATATATATTTGATGTTTGTGTTGTGATGATGTTATATAATGGTAATTGTGTTTTGTTATATGATCATGATCATGATGATGTTAGCGAATTTGAATATTTTTTTTAGTCAAATATGATGTTTGTACGATGGTTATCAGGAACGTGATGTTTATTAATTAATTTAATATTAAATGATCATAAATATTAAAAACAGAAATTCAATTAGATAATGAAAATATGAATAAAATATGAAGTAAATATTACGTCTCAAGATGGATAGGGAGAACTCCGCGATGGACTTTGAGAAACATTATGGAACGAGGTGGATTGTGACGAATTGTCCATTCAATATAATTATGATATTTTCTCCTTGCATTTGAGAAAAATCAACAAAACATTTTGGTGCACACACCTAAAAGTAATTTTGGTGCCTTAAAAATGGACTTCTTCTTATCGGTGCTAATGTACAAATCATCACACCTGTGTGTTTTCGTTACTATGCACCGGTGTCAAGTTATAAAGAGATGCATCAGTGCGGTGTTGTTAAGTGACGCACCAGTGACGAATAACCGCAAATAAAAAAAGCGCAAATCTATTTTCTTTAAGTTAAAAAAAAAACGGTACATTAAAAAATGGGGGAAAAATATTTTCGAAAATCTAATTTTATAAAACAATTCTTTAGATACTAAACACTTTCATTATTTCACTATTTTTGCAAAAAAATTCAGCTAGAGATTTGCAGAAGAGATACCTGGAGAAACCGAGTGCAAGAGCATTGTGGAGCAGCGAAATACGTTCGAACATAAGTATTCAGACAATTAGAATTCCAAACCTCTGATGATTCAAAGACTGTAGCATAGAATTTCAAACCATTTTGTGATTAACGTTTATTATTTTTTTACTTTTTCTGCAGTTGTTTTTACGTAGTAAGAAAAAAATTCAACGTTTATTGTTTCTTTTAATTTTTCTGCAGCTTTTTTTACGTAGTAAGGAAAAAAATTCAATTTATTTTTCATGTTCAGAAAAAAAAAAAATCCATTTTTAGCCTAAACCCTACATTCCTTCTATTTCTGCCCTTTATTCTCCCTGTTTTTGTGATTTTCGAATTAGGGCTTTTGATTTTAGATTTATAGGGTTTGTATTGCTATATATAGGCTTGAGACATCCAACCCACGGGACGACTTGCATAGTCGGATACCAATCCATGTCGGCCCTTGCGTGAAATTAAAAAAAAAAAAAAATTATCGGTGCGCTAGGTGTAACCTAGCGCACCGGTGCGTTGTATTATCCCAGCGCACCGCGGAAGTACTATGTGATAAAAAATTTAATAATATATTTTTTTTAAATCAGTGCGCCATATGTAAAATAGGGCACCAGTGCAATATTTCATTGTGGCGCACCACGAACATGTTGTTTCACAAAGAAATGTTTTATTATGTTAATCGGTGCACCATGTAACATATAACACATCGCACTGGGTCTCCTAGTTAATAGAGAGCACTGTATCATGGTCCCTTCTTTGCACGGGGTGTTTATGCTATAAAAACTAACATTGGATGTTTTTTATTATTTTCTTTATGTAAATCGATGTGGTGGTTAACATGTAATGCACCGTTGCTCCTTGTTGACATAGAGCACTGTGCAGTCTATTATATTGTTTTTGCGGTGCGTTTATAAGACTCGCACACACCGATGTCGGTGCATACACCATGAATGGCGCACAGGTTTCTTGAGATTTTTTTTTTTAACTGAAAAGTTGAAAATTTATTTATAAATATATTAGTGAACGATATGGTACTGGTTTCAGATTGATAAATAATTTCCTGACAACATATCAAGTAACAAAAATACTAATAACACATCAATAAAAGAAAAAAAGAGAAGTTATTTGTAAATTATTTACAAAAAATATTATTTTTGAACTATATGTAAGTTTAACTAACATGTATTATTTACTGTGTATCATGCAGAGCAACAAAATGGTGAAGCTTGATAAGTTTATTTCTTATCTAGGACCAGAAGAGTGCAAAATCTTGATGGAAAAATTGCAAAAGGATGAATCATGTGAATGAAAAAGTACCATCGATTCAATATGAGTTTCTTTTTTTAATTTTCATTAATAATATACTTAAAATTATTAGATAACATGTGTCAAACAATATATTAATTCACATCTATTTAATGTTCTACAGGGCCCAACAACTCTGAAAAGGAATGTCGTTCTAAGAAAAGAAAAAAAATAGAACATGCAAATGAAAATGAATTTCTCCTTAGCTCATCTGGAGTGGTGCTAGAAGTTAACGAAAGGGAGAAATTTTTTACAAAATTTTGAGGGATCTAGTGGAACGAATATATAGATGTTATTTCCCCTTACAATACAAAAATAAATTCAATGATTCCGAGAACCAAATTTGTCTAAACTAGAGGAAGAGTTTCCAAAGAATTGGTCAATGAGACAACTTAGAATTTTAATAGAAAAAACGTACAACAACAAAAAAGAAGGAATGAAAACTTAATATTCCTTTAAATGCTTGTCTAGAATTATTTATAAATATAACTTTTGTTATATTCACTTTTCCGATATCAATATAAAAATTAAATATTTTATTGTCATGTTACATTTTCAAGAAGATTAGGAAAATCTCAAAAGACAAACAAGCTGATATCATAAATATGCCAGTAGGAATGTCCAAGAAGGTGTACAAGGAGATGGTTAAAGAAAAGGACAAAATTGCATCGCAGGAGGATCCATCTCAACAACAATGTGCTTCAAATGTAATATTGAATCATTGAATTTTTCGATCATTAGGTACAATAAATAAACAATTTAGCATTAAATATTAATTTTCAAGTATTTTCTTGCAGAAAAGAAAAAAAATGGAACCCATTCAGCACAAAAAATAGGACGACAAGGAGGAAAAGGGTTCATATCTAAGTTTTTGAGTAATTGTTACTTCCTTATAACAACTTAACTAGATTTAATTTTTTTATTTGTTAAGTTGTTTTACAAAAATCATCATTGAATGTCTTCGAACAGGTTCTAATGATACAAAGAAGAACCATCAGACAAATTGTTTGAAATTGGGTTAAATATGGGTTGTGAGTATATGTTGGCATATAATAAATTAATTGTGGAATTTGTAGGCATCTATCGATCTTGTTTTACTTAATTGTGTCTACAATTAATAGAACAAAAAACCTTTTATATTAAATATATGATTTGTTATGGGGTATAAAACTTGCAGGAAACAAAGTATGGAACTACGCCAACAGATGAAATCTTCAAAGATGGCATGGTACATGGTTTTGAAAGAATGTGTATAGTTTATGAGTCAATTGTTGTTATGGTACATCATTTATTTTTTATTTACATTGATGTATATTATTTAATATTTCAATTTTCATTATTCTCACCAACGTATATACACTCATTACAGTTTATTTTTATTTTTGTAGATGGAAGGTGAAGAAGAAGAAAATAATCAACACTGTGAACAAAACATTCCTGAAAATAACCCAAGACATGGAAGTAGCTATAGCAGTGAGTGCAGTTCAAACGAAGAATGACGGGAATTATGTTTGGATATCAAAGCAAGGCGTTGTATTTTTTGAAATATTTGTCTGTGAAATTGGACATTTTGTTTAATGTAATGGACATAGTGTCCCAATGGAAAGACAAAGAGATACCAATAATTGTCCCATTTTGTATGACAAATACTATCTTATTCATATATATATATATATATATGTGTGTGTGTGTGTGTGTGTGTGTGTGTGTTTTAATTTATTCTATTACGTTCTTCATTCTCACTGTGAAATGTAACACCACTGATTAAATTTATGGATGATTAAATATTATAATGAAGAGATGTGAAATTTGATGATATGATATAACAAATTAATCAAAACATCACATTCAAATGCACTAATAAAAATTGAATTCATATGAATATTGTTATAAGATATATATGTGTCAACTTTTGATGAATAATGAATTTTTAAGAAACACAATAATTATGATATGATATAACAAATCAATCCAAACATCACATTCAAATGCATTAATAAAAATTTAATTAATATGAATACTTTTATAAGATTTGTCAACTTTTGATGAATAATGAATTTTAAAAAATCACAATAATTGCACTGTCGTAGATCGATGTTTCTAAAAAATACAAAATGAACATCGGCGCTTGTCATTTACTATACACCGGTGTGTTTTTATGTTTCAGTGCACCGGTGAATTTCTACGACCTATGCGCACCGAAAAAATACCAAAACCAATAAAAAATCTTGGTGTGTTTATGAGATACTACGCATCGATGCATTTATCTGAGACTAGGCACTAGTGCATTTGTACGACGTATGGGCACCAAAAAAATACCCATACCAATTATAAATCTCGGTGTTTTTTTCTGATACGATGCACCTGTTCGTTTCTAGAAGTCTAATTTCTAGTGCGTTGAGGCGACCTATGGGCACCGCACAAATCCCAAGGCCAATTAGAACAGCCCCGTGCATTGTATGACCAACAGTGCTCCCGGTGCAGTTTTATACCTTGACTGCCTGGTGCATGCACCTTTGACCACCCCAGGCCACCTTCTAGATGACACGCACCAGTAGGTTGAAAACTTAGTAGCGCACTGATGAAAAAAACATCCGTAATAACCTTCCGGCCACCTAGTTTTTTTAGTTGTGTTGAATTTTTGTTAAAAACTCTGCCAAAACCTCTGTAACCATAAACCGATGTTGTAGCAAATGTTTTTTTGATAATTATGGCCAATTTTATAACACTAAAAACCTCCTTTATAACCTTCACGAGATGGTATTTTCATTTTAGTGTGATACATACCAATGTTTGGAAGTGGAACATCCTGCTGCAGTTGAATCTCATGCTGAATTACCCTCTTCGGGGTAACCCACTTGGTTCTTAAAACATCTCACCATGCTAACTTATGATATCAAACAAATCAGATTTTAATTTTTCATAACATCCTTCAAAAGATTCATAGTGAACATCATCTTTTTTATTGATCATGAGAAGGACACAATTTTTACTTGCACTAACTAGCCTCTTTATTTTCCTTGCATTAACTAAAGAAATATCCAGCGTTTTGTGATGAGCTCTCACAATATACTCCACCCCATCCTTAAGAAAATGATATTTTTTCTCATGGCGATAAAACACCTCTTTCCTGTCATTCAAATATGGACTTCCCAATATAATCCCGGAAATGTCAAGTGGAACCACATCTAACTCGACTTTATCAACAAAGTTTGCAGTAATAGCAAATCGAAATATGCATTTCCTTGTAACCTCTAAATTGGAATTCTTAAATATCCAACCCAAACAGTATGGTTTATGATGTGGTATGGTTTCAAGGTTAAGTTTTTTGATCAAGTCTTATGAAATCAGGTTTGCTTCTGACCCACTATCAAACAATGCATCAGTCTTTGTATGATTTGAAATCACTCTCACATTGAAAAATTATATCCTTTTGTCTTGATTTGGAGTGTTTTTGTGAATATTTGAGTAACTGGTACTTGCTATGGTTTCCTTTCCATTTTTTACCAGGGCTACGATCTTGGTCTCATCTCTGGAATCAGATCCAAGATCATGTTGTGTGGTGGCAGTCATCTTTTGTTTCCTCTTGTTATTTGGATTCTTAGGCCTTAGTTTGGGATGTAGTTTCCAATAATGGGATTCATCATGCCCCTCTTTGGAACAATGTTTGCATGTAGTTTTCTCCCCTTCTTTCTTAATACTTTCATTCTTCTTTCCCTTCTGTTTTTCTGCCTTCTCTTTTCCCTTACTCTTGAATGGATTCTCTTTACTACCCTCTTCTTGTATTTTCTTTCCATTTGCTTCAAGATCTGTGGCATGCACACATACTTCATCTAAATTGCTGGGGTTAAACATAGGGATAGTATGTTTCAAATAGGATTGTAAAACCCCAATGTATTTCAAGAGTGTGTCTTCAGAATTCAAGTTTACTCCTAACAAAAAAGCCCTCTTTCTAAACTCCTGGGTATACTCTTCAATTGTTTGGCCCTTGATTTGCCTAAAGTTTTTCCAACTCATAATTTATTTTTGCATATAGGCTAATGGATAAAAATGTATTTTAATGGAAGAAATAAATTCAAACCAAGAAATGGATATCTTACCATGGATTCACATTTCCTCTTGAGTCTTTGCCTCCCACCAAACTAGTGTTGCTCCTTCTAGACTTAATGATGCCAACTCGATATTTATGTCGTCCTCTTGTAGATTCTGAATTTTGCAATATACATCCAATTGAAGGATCCAATTTTCCAACTTCTCTGCATTTACCTCACCATTGTACATGGGAAGTTCAAACTTGATGTCCAACTTGAGTAATGGAGTTTTTCCTTTTGGGGTTTTTGAATTAGTATGGATGGTTTTTTTGGTGGAAGTGGAAGAGGATGTTGATGAAGATGATGAGGAAGAGGATGGTGGATATGGAGGTGGCTTTCCTCCACTTCCCTTCAAAATCTTCTCTTCATCCTTCTTATCATCTGAAGTTCCTTCTCCATGTGGAGGTTTAGAACCTTCTCCTATCATTTCTGCAGTGAATGCATCAAACACGATTTTAACCATTCTCTTAATGTAATTGAATTATCTCTTGACATAATCCTCTTTTGAATGTCTTTGAGTCTCTCGAACACCTGACATAATGGCTAAGGATTGAAGCTCAACTTATGATGCTTGTACCTTTTCAATCAACTCAAATTCTTGTGCAATTTTCACCTCTTCAATATCAATTTCTGGAGATAGAACTTGAGTTGCTTCAAGTGTAGGTATGAGTGGAACTTTGGGTGGAGATGATTCTCTCTCATCTCTCCTCCTTCTGATCCTAACCTTGGGACTAGAAACCAATAGATTCCCTTCTCCTCTCTGGAACTTCAACCCTGTAAGCATCACAAAATTGCAACTATTAAAACCCTCCTTGAACAATCTCAAGAAAAGAAAGAAAATAACCTTTGCTCTGAAACCATCTTGATTTGAATTTGACGGTTAGTTATTTTTGTGCTAATATCAGTTTCAGATTTATAATGAAAGTGCTTATGTTTTCTTCTTGTAAAAGGTTTTATAGATGTGCCTAAGATTGATAAACAAAAAAAATTGTGGATATTTAGTTGATTTCGTGAACAGAAAAGCATGGAAACTAAATTTTGAACAACATCATATAAACACACAGCAAACCATGACAACTGAATCAAATACAAAAGGTTTTTATGAGGGAATTCACCCCTCCTGGGCTACATCTCCTTGGTCCATATTCCATGGCATGGGCCTTTGTATTAGCTTCAGTTGTGCAAAATTGTTGTTCACAATATCTTGTTGCCTCTAGAACCTGCTCCAATGGCTCAAAAAATCAAAATATACCAAGAATGACTCTTTTTGAGCCAAAATTGGTCAAAAATTGCCTCAGTTATGGAAAAAACCAATTTTCCTACATTTTCTCCACCAAATCTGGAAAATGTCCTGATAACTCCGCTAATTCTAGAGTTCCGCCGCATTTGGAAGACTCCACCACCAACTTAGCTCCATCATTTACTAAATTATAAGCATGGATTAATGGTAATTAACTTTAGTCTTAGTGCTAAGTGTGTTTTAAGGTCTCAACCCCCATTTGGTTATGCGCTTGGTCTTACCATGAGGGGTTTGGCCCCTTTCTCCATCCAACAATGGAATACATAAAGTTTAAGGACTGATGCATGGTATAGTGGTTATTATGGGTGCTCGTATGGGGCAGGTTGTGGGGTCGACCCTGACCTCCGCCCTTCCTCCAGTGATATAATTTTTCCATTCAAACTATTTAAACTTAAATTTGGTTATGTGAAATATTTGCAATCTATACAATTTCCATGGGAGAGGGCACGTGGAAGCCCTTGGCTACACCACGTGTCCATTCTCCATTGGCCCGATTTCCACCATATATAAAAAAAAAAAACAATGCACCCATAATTAAAATTTCAACCTTAGAATAGGAAGAAAAAAATTCAATTCCCAAGAATCCTTGGCGAATCCGACTCTGAAACTTGTCATAGTTCCATTGAAGAACATTGGAGAATATTCCATGGATATTCCTAAGATGCTGACTGGACTGCCAAGTCATCAGTCTGTCACTGTTCTACACATTTTTTACCTATTTAGGAAAACAGACAGTAGGTCATAACTTCTTCATCCGGATTTGGATTTGGATGAAATGAATTGTGCTGGAATATTGGCGATAAGATCTGTGCAGTCGTTCTAGTTTGGAGAATTTCTGAGCACTTTCATTTTTGAGCTAAATACTGAGCCTCTGATCACTAAGAGACACCCTTTTGAACCGCCACTTGAAGGCTATGTAAAGGAGATCATTTCTCCTCATTTCAACACATCAAATTGGTCTCATACATATCTAATCTAGTGAAATTACAAGAGGGCCAAAAGTTTAGGAAGAGGCCAAACTTTCATGAGGAGGTCAAAATTCTAAGGAGGGTCGAAATTTCAAGGACTTGGATTTCAACATGGCACTTCATCACGATTTTGGTTACTGGTTTGGTTTTTATTCTACTATTATTATTTATGATGTATGGATTAATCTGGAAACCTTTTTGGGTTTTCCCCTTGTGGGCTTTTCCCTGAATGTGTGCCTAATTTCTATGTCTCTTGTATCTTTGTTTCATGGTTACTTTACTACCCTTTCATGTTTATTAGTTGAAATTTTTCTTCTATATAAATTTTTAAATGATATTGAATTTAATTCTATCTGAAACTAATGTTTAATTGATCATTGAAGTAGTTATCAGGTGAAGAAAAACCTAATTCTAGCACGCTCCCTAGAAAATCAACAAAATATGGCCCTGAGACCCCTTCTCCCCTTCGATCCATCATTATTCACATGACACCTATGATTAAGGGACGTACCAAGGACACATATTTCCCCTTAGGGGCTATAAACACCTAATAATATCACCCATTAGCAAATCCTACCTAGGGATGTAACACAATTACAAGATCAAAGCCCCAAATTTGAAAGGGATGCCCCATATGAATAATCAATTTTCCCTTGACTAGCAACCTTGGTCCATTTAGATACATTAATAATTATTGGAATTAATGGTGAAAATGCAACACTGGGCATGATATGTGATTGGCAGATCATTTTAACCATGGGTTGGGAAACTTAACTAGGGCTTGAGTCCACCAAAGGAGCATTATGACACCCTACAGGTGAAGGGTTGAGAGCCATGGGACTCCTATCACTTGAAGAGAATCATTCCATTCCATGGGAACCTACAACACCCAAATCAGTTTGCATTTTTCCCCATATTATTCATGAGATGATGCACTTAGACCAGCATGCCCTAGTCAGCTTAGCAGTGTACACGTGTTTTAATAGCTGATTTAAGGCCCAAATGAGAAATGTCTCCTCCTTTGTGACATGGAAGGACTATAACCATCCTAAAAGCCCTCAACATTGAAGAAAAACCATGCTATTATATCACTAGGAGACCCATGAGATCCATTTTGTGCCCCAAACACAAAACTGGGGTCTACATGATTATTTGCATGGAGATCTGGGGGCCAACCCCTGGATCATGATTTTTGGATCCCTCTACACTCAATTTGGAACTATAGGGGCCCAACGTCAGCCCTCTAGATTCCCATTCAAGCATGAGATTGACACTTTGGTTAGCATTTGTGGAGATAAAGTTAAGTTTGTAAAATATACTAGGTCAACTTGTGATCTAGGCCTTTACTTGCACTTTATTTTATTAGTATAAGGGATTGTAGGCTAAAATAGGTTATGTTATAACACATATATATTGAATATACCTCATTTGATCTCTCATCATAATCGTAATTGGAATTTCCACCTCATAGAGGAACACACACTTGCTCTTTTGAGGACTATTTTGGAGCTTGGATGCACTTTGACATTTGGAGCTTATTCTTGGATATTTCTTAGAGTTATTCTTTGAACTATAGAAGGAATTATTTCATGTTGTCTTCTAATCACTCTTTATTATTGAATAACTATTTTTCTATGTCTAATGTATGGAATTTTAGATTCTATGTCATGGTAAAATTGTGTCCCAATTTGATGAAAATTAATTAAATTTCTATCTAGATGAATATTGCATACATTTCTCATGTATAACATGTATTCAATAGTATTTTTGGTGAAATGATGGTATCTCTCCGATTAAAATACATTTTTCATTGAGTGGGTAGATGCTTGAAATTTGCTTGCTAGACCATCAAATTTCTTCCTCCTTGAAAACAAGTTTAACTAGCTTAAATCATCCTTGACTTCATATGCCCAAATGACAAGGCACTAGTCCAATTTCTTGGCGATCAATCTCATATCTTATCTATTGAAAATTGGCAACTTGGGGTTGAATTTATACAAATAGAAGTTCTAAAAATAGGAAGTTATAAAAATAGAATTTCCAAAAATAGAAAGTTTCAAGTATGACTTTCCAAAAATAGTAAATCACCTTGCATCAATTTCTATTCAAGTATTGTTGATGGAAAATCCATTTTCATCATCCATCAATCTTAATAGTTCAATTTCGACTTAATCATTGATATTATCATTAATATTATTATTATTATGATATATTATTATATTATTACTAAAAATAAATTCAAGTCTCTCAATCATGAGACACAATCATGTCATATGTAACTCCCCTCAATTAATTCATATGCTACTCTCTCTCTCTCTCTCTCTCTCTCTCTCTCTCTCTTTTAATGGATTCATTCCTCTCTCTTTAATGCTCTGACGAACCTCTTACATTCTCTTACACACTTTACTGAGTTGTCATAAAAATATTCCTCTTACACCTCTTTAATGTGTAAGTTACACTTGTGTCCTAAATGCATAAGTTACACTCCTATTTTGGCATATGTAACTCCCCCTCAAGGTACACCTCTAACATTCTCGTACACACATTAATGACTCATCATAAAAGGATTCCTCCTACACCTCTTTAATGCATGAGTTACACTTCTCTCCTAAATGCATCAGTTACACTCCTATTTTGGCATATGTAACTCCTCCTCAAGGCATAGGAGTTACTCATTTAATTTGACCTCCTTGCTCTTTATATATTTCTACCTCTCATCCTCACTTGATACACTTACTTGTGCTTGTGAAAGGAGAATTTTAACTTGAGAAAGAGAGAGTTGGAGAGTCTAGAGGAAGATTGAGAGAGAGAATCTTTAAGAGAAAGAGCATATCCTGGAGAGCCAAAGTGATTCAATGTTTGCATCAACTACTGCTATTAGAGACATTATTCATATTTGGGTGAACTTCTTCATTCTCTCATTATACTTCATATCTCTGTTGAACAATCAATTTCTAATAGAAAAAGAATTTGGTTGGGTTTTTCCCTGTTCATTGACCTAACTTCTATGTGTCTCATTGATTTATTGGTTGTCTTTGATTGTGCATATGGTTTATTTTCTATCTAAAACTACTTAACGTATTTTGTAGCATAAAGAAATTATGGATTTAAGTGATTGTAACAACATAGAAAATTAGAATTTCAACATGGTATCAGATCTTTGGTGAAGACAAGCTCCATTTACAACTCTCTTTCTACCAAAATATCTCTTGTTGTCAGCTCCATTTGCAGCTCTCTTTATGTTGAAATATCTCTTGTCGTGCGCTCCATTGACAGCTCTTTTTCAGCTAAAATATCTCTTGTTGTCTACTCCATTTGCAACTCTCTTTTTTGTTCAAATATCTCTTGTTGTTCCTTCTACTTGCTGCTCATTTTCTATTGAAATATAACCTTTTATTGCTGAAATTTATATCTAAAATTTCATTTCTGAAATTTATAGCTGAAATTTCATTGCTAAAATTTATAGCTGAAATTTTACTATTGAAATTGCTGAAATTTACTACTCAAATTTTACTGCTACCATTTTCCAAGATTTCAAGGAACCCAAGATATGATAGTAATTTTGCATATAAGAATTAAGGTGTTGCATGTGTTTAATAGTTGTGGTTTTGGTACTTGTTAATGCATGCAAAAGTAAAAAGTAGTTTTATTTATGTTTATGCATGTGCAATAAAGTGTTGTCTTGAAAAGAAGTATAATGCATAGAAGGTTATGAAAGAATAACTGATAGAAATTAAATGCTTAATATAGGGTAATTTTGACTCTCTCACATTATATGAGAATGAACATAGTTACCAATCAAATAGGTAACTGAACTGATACCCACTTTTTGAGGTAGGAAAAAAAGCAGTCGATTTTGAAAAGTGGTGATGCAAAATCACCCCCTTTTTTGGAGCATGCTTTTGGCACTTCATTTTTTTTTTTTTTAATGTGATGATTTTCATGTCAATTTTGAATAGTGGTGGTGTATCATCACCCACTTTTTTTTTAGAGGATTGATTTTCACACTATACATTTTTTAATGTCTTCTTCTTCCCTGAAATGTTTATTTTTAATTTCATTTATGTACTTGTGTTTTAAAAAGAAAAAAATAAATTATTTTAAAATAAAAAATTGTAATGAAATCTTCAGTTTTTCACATAGATAAAAAATTAAAAAAAGGGTCAGTATTATAAAGTTTTTATTTTCTATATTTTTATGTATTGTTAATTAATATTTCAATGCACATCAAATAATTGTCGCTAAAAAACCAATATTTTGAACCATATGATAAAACAATACACAATTTTAATATAAATAGAATGCAAAAAATACACTTTTAGAGACTTTTTGTTAAAAAAACATGTTAAATAAACTTTTTTTTTGGGGGAAAATCTTAACAAAAAAATTTAAGAAAATAGCATTTTTTTATAAATTTTAAGTCAAAAAATAATAGTAATCACAGGTTTTTTGCAAAAAATAAGGATTCTTATCATAAAATATTAAAGTTTAAACATTACGAGTAAAACTAATTAATACCTCTCAAAACTGAGCTTTATTTGCAAGTATAACTTAAAGTTCATCAAGAATATCAACTAATCCATGTTCAACATCTTCTAGAACATCATTAATGTCTTCTCCTGCAACATTTTTTGCTTCATTTTGGTCATCGTCATATTCTGATGGATATTTCATGTCTGCAAGTCTTCCAAAGTGTCCTTTTCCAATCATTCCATATAATGGTGGTTGAGGTTCCTTTTCTTTTTTGCTACACGTGATTCATTAAAATCCCCTTTCCTCAAACCAATTTCTTGCTTCACATCTGGAAAAAATTGAAGAGCATTAATTCTTTTTTGAATAAATTTGCTTGCACTATGTATTTCTCAATGGAAATGTAATTTCTTCCTTTTTGTAGGCAACATGCTAGTGTTGTACCTAATCATCAAGCACAAAATAAATAAATAATAAAATTAGTATAAACACATAAAAAGTACAAAATAAAATATTTAAATTCAAATTTGTATAATAAAACTTACCTGAACCTGAGAATAAATCCAAAACCCTATCTCCTTCATTTGAACATAAATCTATAAGATATTTAATGAATGCTTGCAGTTTCTGATAAATGTTAAATATTGTTGACACCTAATCCTATGGTTTGGGTGTGGATATGTAATATTGTATAATAAATAATATTAGGAAATAAGGAAGGCCAAGATTCATTGGGAGATGAATCCCAATAGCCTCACCTCCATGTATAAATACATGCACATTCCTCATCTAATAAACATTCTGATTTGCGGAGTTACCTCCTGGTTTGACATGGTATCATAGCCAGTCCCACTATTGGCATTTTTTCCTGTGCTGTAACTCCCTCATTACTTTGCTCAATTAGTTTTTATGCTAGTTTTTGCTGCTCCATTAAATTGCTATACTGAAATTCTGCATTTTTTTTCTATCTCTGCAAATTCTACAGTCTCTGACTTCTGCAGGTTCAACTCCTACAATATCTGATTATTTTGTAGCCCCTGCAATTTCTGCAGTTCCTGCAACTCAACACCTGCATCTCTGCCATTCCAGTTTTTTTAAAACGCCCTCTAGGCCTCCCCTCTTTCCAGTTCCTAGCCTTACGGCCCCCCTCTTCCCCAACACCTATGCATCTGCATTCACACCCCTCCCCATCTGCACACAGTCCCTACGCTTACCTGTCTAACCTGCGCATACCTCCCTCATATATACCCACCCTCGACTCCTGGTTTACCTGCAACACAGTCATATATTTAGCTGTCGACTACAACACTTTGTTATATAATACAACTCCTCCATTTAGCTATCCACTGCGCTATCCCCAACTTCGACACCGCCCACGACCCAACTGTAATACACTGTCACTCCATTTATACGCTCTATTAACATACACTCCTACATCCCACATCTTTTATACGTTTTCACAGTTATACGCCTGCACAAAAATGACCTGGCTTTATACGTTGTAACAGTTATAAAGACGGCTCTTATATCATATGCTATCATTCATATCCATTACGCCCTCTACAACTTGTTGTAATACGTTGCTCCTCTCCCCATGGCCTTTCGACCCTCTCCGCCTGTTGAAAATGCAGCAAGATGATGAAGCTTAGAGAAATGAAGTCGCCTTCACTAAGTGGGCCCGCAAGCAAATTCTGGCGCAAAGTCTATTTTTAGACTATGTCTATTTTTAGACATATGGAGCATGGTCTGGGGATTGCAGTATGTTATTCTTGGAGTATTGGTCATGTTGCAAAATTTAGGAGGACTCCTATTTTTTGGACCTATAGGTCGAAGTCTATTTTTAGACTGCCTCTCCTTAAAACAGGGAAGTCAAATATTATTTACCCTTAATAATATTTAGACTATAAACTTCAGTTTATTCTCTTGGAGCACTTCAGTTCGAGCTACAGAAGTGGCTCATGCATTTGACAGAGGAATTACGCTATTCCTAGGGTTTGATGGCATCATGCATGGTTGACTTCAGTTGGACTTCAGTGGCAGAAGTTTGGAGGAGTTAATGAGATAGATAGTGGAGTTGTGTTCTGTTTATTTTAGTTGAACTAGTTGAGATTAGTTTAACTAGATAATCAATTAGTTATGAGTGAAGTGAATTAAATATTATTTAATTCATTAATTAGTAACTCATTATTCAACTCCTCTCAAAAACACATCGCTCACTACAGTGCATGGACAGTTCAGTGGAGACCAGAGAAAGAGGTAGATGAAAGGGTGGAGTTAGCTATCAGTGGCGACATCAGTTGTGCATGAGATTTGCACCACACTTGGAGGAATTTCCCATGATGATTGCGCTGTCAAGCCAAGGAGATTTGAACCTTGGATCTCTATTTAGACAGGCCATGATTGCACAATAGAGGCAAGGCAAATAGTGGTGAGTTTTGAACCAGTAACCTGTTCAAAACCAAGCTAGTTTGTGTATAACTTTATGAGAAAGTACTGAGTACTTGTGAGGAGTATTGTACTGAGTTTGTTATATGATTTATCCATTATAATATACACAATAGCTGCGGGGTTTTCAGCTATAAGCTTTCCCCATACATACTGTGTTAATGTGTATGATGAATTGATGTGCTATCGCTTGTTTTATTTCCGCATGTGTGATGATCTGAGTGGAAGAGATTATGTGTTGCATATGAATTAGAATTAATATGTGATCAAGATAGTCTCGGTGGATAATTAATCATTATTCAGCAAATTTCTACATGGTATCAGAGCTACTGAAGTAGAGATTGATCATCACAGTGATTACAAACTTATTTCGGTAGACAGAGTCTGCATGCGGGCCAGGTAGCCTCTAGATCCATCCTTTCTTTTGAAAGGTGATATATCCAGTAAAAGCCCCTTGCAGTCAATCTCTGTGCTAGAAATAATTTGTTCTCACAGATCTAGAGCGATTGAGCTTTGAGGTGGAATTCGAATTTTGCAGCAGTTTTGTTTTCTTGGTGCCGGTGTTGAAAATGTCTTTCAACGGTTTGCGACTCGAATATGCTCTTGAAGGCAGTTCGAATTATGTTGCATGGAAGGATCGCATGGAGGTAGTATTAGAAGATAATGGTCTGAAGGAGTTCGTATATACGGATGTCCAAAAGCCCACTGATCCTGCTGAAGTCGAAGCATGGCAAAAGAAGATGGCGAAATGTCGAAGGATCCTGTTGGAGGGCGTCAAGGATCATATTGTATCCAGCCTGCATGGAAAGGCTTCTCCATATTTAATGTGGAAAGCTTTGACGGATCTATTCTAGAGTAAGAGTGACCAAAGGAAGTTGGCGCTCAAATATAAGCTCAAGAACATCAATATGGAGAAAGGCGACAGTATCGCCAAATACCTCACGAAGTTCACTCAATGCAGAGATGAGCTGGGAAGTGTGGGGGTGACTGTCGAAGATGAGGACATGGTCGACCTGGCTCTCCTTGGTCTTCCGAAGGCTTGGTACTCATATCAAGATAGTGTCAATGGTCGGGAGAAGCTGCCGGGATGGGAGCGCCTTTGGGCGGATCTCATGCAGGAGGAGATAAGGAGGACTACTCGAGATGGATATTCATCAAAGGGAGCTGATGAAGAAAACTGCACTTTGGTGTCCAAAGCAAAGAAGGGGAAGGGTAAGAAAACCTCTCAGTCTGGTGCAAAGGGCAAGAAGCAGGATATGGCGAAAGTGACGTGTTTTCACTGCCATGATCACGGACATTATGCTACCAATTGTCCAAAGAAGAAGAAGAACAAGCAAGCGGGAAGATCTGCAGATGGAGAAGCTTTGGCTTCACAGTTCGAGCTTGAATTTTCACCGATCGCATGCTTGGTTTCAAGTGTGATGGGATCGGTTTGGTTCTTGGACAGCGGTGCGTCATTTCATATGACGGGAGATCGGGATTTGTTCTCAGATCTGGAGGACAAAGATTTGGGTGTGCACATTGAGATGGGTGATGATGGTAGATACAGTGCGACTGGTATCGGTACCATATCCTTTCAGAGGGAGTCTGGTAAACCCTTTGTATTGAGGGATGTCATGCATGTACCTGGATTGAAGAAGAACTTGATCTCTGTGGCGATGTTGGAGGATAAGGGGTATGATGTGGTTTTCAGCGAAGGAAAAGCCTTCCTGCGCAGTAAGACTACTGGAGAGACCCGGAAGATAGGGGTTCGAACCAAGAACCTTTATCAGTTGCAGGTAGATGGCTGCGCAGCTATGGCATGCAAGGCGGGAGAAGTGGTGAGCCGGGATGATGAGGGCGAACTGTGGCACATGAGATTGGGCCACCTTCACCATGGAGCTTTGAAGATTCTGCAGCAGATTTCTACTGGGCTTCCTAAGGGCACCCTTGCGCAGTCAGATCAGTGCAAGGGGTGTACTTTGGGGAAGTATGTGAAAGCCACCTTTCACGAGAAGGATAGTCACGCCATGACGATCCTTGAGAGAGTTCACACAGACATGTGTCGTCCTTTCTCAGTTGCTTCGACAGAAAAGCACAAGTGTTATGTGATATTTGTTGATGATTTCTCTCGAAAGTGCTGGATCTTCTTCATGCAGAAGAAGAGCGATACATTTGCGAAGTTCTGTGAGTTTAAAGCACTGGTCGAGAAGGAGTCGGGGAAGAAGGTGATTGCTCTAAGGAGTGATAACAATGGTGAATTCATCTCGGCTGAATTCAAGGAGTTCTGCAGCGCAGAAGGGATTCGAAGAGAGCTCATCGCACCCCATAACCCACAGCAGAACGGGGTGGCTGAGCGGAAGAACAGAACGATCGTGGGTGCTGCACGGGCGATGTTGCATGATCAGCGCCTACCCCTTCACTTGTGGGCTGAGGCATGCAATACAGCAGTGTATGTGCAGAACCGTTGTCCTCACAAGGTTCTTGGCATGAGTACACCGAAGGAGGCTTATTCTGGCAAGAGGCCTGATATTTCCCATTTGCGGATTTTTGGTTCTCCTGTCTACATGCATGTGACGAAGGATGCGAGAAGGAAGCTGGATCCAACTGCTGAGGTTGGAATATTTGTGGGGTACACCGATACACCTCACAACTATCGGGTGTATTTTTCAGACAGTCGAAAGACTGTTGTGCGACGGGATATAAAATTTCAGGAGGAGAAAGCCATGCAGTGTTCGCTTGAGAGGGAGCTACACTTGCATGCAGATGAGGAGCTGTTAGTTCCTAAGGAGGAGCTTCCAGATGTGGATCAGCCACAAGAGGAGGTTCGGGAGGTGGAAGAAACCACCCAGGCAGCGCCAACCATCAGAGGGCGCATGCGCACTACAGAAGCTGAGCGACTGGCTCGGGATGCAGAGAAGGTTGTAGGACCACCTACAGCACAGCGCAGACAGAGACAGTCACCGGATCGGTACACTGGATACATGGCTCTTGTGAGTCAATGTGTTGTGACGGAGCCATCCTATTTTGAGGAAGCTATGGAGGAACCCGCATGGGTTGATGCCATGATCGAAGAATATGATTCGATCGTCAGGAACAGTGCATGGGAGATTGTCCCAAGACCAGTGGGGAAATCAGTGGTGGGTTCGCGATGGATCTACAAAGTGAAGCAGGCGGCTAACGGGAGTGTGGAGAAGTACAAGGTGAGATTTTTCGCCCGTGGATTTTCACATATCGAGGGGATCGATTATGAGGAGACCTTTGCACCTGTCGCAAGGTACTCTTCCATACGGACGATCCTTGCTCTCTCAGCGCAGATGGGGTGGCACATCCATCAGATGGATGTGAAGACTGCATTCCTCAATGGAGTTATTGAGGAGGAGGTGTACATAGAGCAGCCTGAATTTTTCGAGATCTTCAGCAGTGAGTCGCATGTGGGCCAACTCAAGAGAGCACTGTACGGGCTGAATCAAGCACCTCGTGCTTGGTACACTCGTATAGACAACTAATTCACTGGGCTTGGATTCTCCAAGAGTGAGGCGGATCCAAACCTGTACCAGATTGTGGTGGAGGGGAAGCTGTTGATCATCGTACTGTATTTAGATGATCTGATTTTGACTGGCGATGAGCAGTTGATACTTTCATGCAAGGAAGATATTGCACGAGAGTTTGAGATGAATGACTTGGGCATCCTTCATTATTTCCTGGGATTGGAGATTTGGCAAAGCAGCGGAGGACTGTTTGTTTCTTAGGGCAAGTATGCCTGGGAGATTCTGGAGAGGTTCAACATGCAAGGCTGCAAGCCTGTTGACACTCCTCTTCCTGCTGGTTGGAGGAAAGAGGATGCTACTTCAGCGGAGGTAGTGGATGCCACTGTCTATCGACAGTTGGTGGGGTCGCTTATGTATCTGGTAAATACACGACCCGATATATGCTATGCTGTTAACCAGCTTTCGCAAGCTATGGTTAAGCCTACCAAGCTCTTTTGGAAGGCAGGCAAGCATGTATTGCGCTATATTAGAGGCACATCGAGATATGGTCTATGGTACAGACAGGAGGATGGAAATGACTTTCCTTCAACGTGCGGATTGGGCGAGGCAACGGATAGGAAGAGCACTTATTTGGAGGAGTTTTCAACGTGGGTCGACAGTTTCATGAGTACGAGCGGGGAAGCAAAGATCGTGGCACTCGGTTCGGTAAGAGGCGAGTACATGGCGGCTATGGCTGCATGCGAGGCTATTTGGATGAGGAAGATCCTCGTTGGATTGTTCGGGTTGCATTTGGAGCCTACGGTGATTCTTGTATAAACCGAGTTGCATTAAACTCTCGGCTAATCCAGTATTTCATGATAGGTCCAAACTTTGTCATCAGTACCATCATATTGGTGTGTTATTGGAGAATCATGATGCTTTCATATGTTCCCACGGAGGATCAGGATGTCGACATCCTGACGAAGGCGCTCACCAGGAGCAAGTTCGAATTCCACAGAGGCAGGATAGGGGTTGCAGATAATCCATATCTTGCTGAGAGGGAGTGTTGAAAATGCAGCAAGATGATGAAGCTTAGTGAAATGAAGTCGCCTTCACTAAGTGGGCCCGCAGGCAAATTCTGGCGCAAAGTCTATTTTTAGACTATGTCTATTTTTAGACATATGGAGCATGGTCTGGGGATTGCAGTATGTTATTCTTGGAGTATTGGTCATGTTGGTAAAAATATATGGCCCTCTATTTTTTTGGACCTATAGGTCGAAGTCTATTTTTAGACTACCTTCCTAAAAATAGGGAAGTCAAATATTATTTACCCTTAATAATATTTAGACTCTAAACTTCAGTTTACTCTCTTGGAGCACTTCAGTTTGAGCCTTGGAAGTGGCTCATGCATCTGACAGAGGAATTATGCTATTCCTAAGGGTTTGGTGAGCTCATGCATGGTTGACTTCAGTTAGGACTTCAGTGGCAGAAATTTGGTGGAGTTAATGAGACAGCTAGTGGAGTTGTGTTTGGTTTAACTTAGTTGAACTGGTTGAGATTAGTTTAACTAGCTAATCAACTAGTTATGAGTGGAGTGAATTAAATATTATTTAATTCATTAATTAGTAACTTATTATTCAACTCAAGAACACATCAGTTCACTACAGTGCATGATCAGTTCAGTGGAGACCAGTGAAAGAGGTAGATGAAAGGGTGGAGTTAGCTATCAGTGGCGACATCAGTTGTGCATGAGATTTGCACCACACTTGGAGGAATTTCCCATGATGATTGCGCTATCAAGCCAAGGAGATTTGAACCTTGGATCTCTATTTAGACAGACCATGATTGCGCAATAGAGGCAAGGCAATTAGTGGTGAGTTTTGAACCAGTAACCTGTTCAAAACCAAGCTAGTTTGTGTGTAACTTTATGAGAAAGTACTGAGTACTTGTGAGGAGTATTGTACTGAGTTTGTTACATGATTTCTCCATTTTAATATACACAATAGCTGCGGGGTTTTCAGCTATAATCTTTCCTCATACATACTGTCTTAATGTGTATGATGAATTGATGTGCTATCGCTTGTTTTATTTCCGCATGTGTGATGATCTGAGTGGAAGAGATTATGTGTTGCATATGAATTCGAATTAATATGTGATCAGGATAGTCTCGGTGGATAATTAATCATTATTCAGCAAATTTTTACACCGCCCACCATATACTGCCTCCAAGCTGCTTTGAATACCACCATATTACCAACCTCTATTCATAACACATTGTTTGTAATACCACTCCCACCATATTACCGCCCCCTCCCACTATCATATTGAATAACACTCCCACCATATTATCGCCCCCTCCCACCATAAAACTGCTCCACTGTCATATTGAATACCACTCCACCTTTTAATTCCGCCCCCTCCCATCTTTTAATACCACTCCACCATACATTATACCGCCCCCCACCATATTATACTCCATCTCCTCCCCAATCATATAATATAGTACCCATACAAAAAAAAATTCTCCAAACAAAAAAAAAATATTTTTTTTTGGTGCAGAATTCAGTGTTTTTAGCAAAGAGTTTTTGTCCCCTTTAATTGAGAAAATTTCCAGAATTGAAGATTTTCTAGAAAAAAATTTCCTCTTCAAAATAATTTTTTCCAGCAAAGTAATTATTCTTTCACTTCAGAAGAATGCATTCTCTCATATCTATTGCAGGGGTGGTTCTCTCCGGCAAAGAGAACTATCTTGAATGGTGCCGGAAAATCAAGCAGACTCTCATTTTTAATGAGTTGTGGAAAGGAATTTGTGAATTACAAGAAGGAAATCCACCAGCAAAGCCCACTTCAGACAAGGAGCTCGCCATTTGGGAAAATAAGAACTGGAAGGCCTATGCCTTCATTACAGCTTCCGTAAATGAAGAGGTGAGTCGCCATATTTCATCATTCTCAAATGCCTATGAAGCCTTGAGAAAGCTAAAAGAACTCTATGACTCACATTTAGAACTAGAAAATGTTCAATTGATGATTAAGCTCTTCAGTCTTGAAATGAAGAATGATGATCCCCTTACTTTAGCCTCAGAAGTTAGATTTATCATGCATGATATTGATAGCACTGGTCTAAAAATGGACATACCTCTCATAGCATATGTTAAGGCATTATATCCGACTTACTCACATTATCTTGAGTCTTTGCAAGCAAGTGGAAACCTTGAGCATATCACCTTTGATACACTTGAGAAAAAGTTTGCAGAAAGAGAGAAATCTTTTGGGAAGATGACAGTCTCTTCATCTTCTAAAGAGGCTGCATACTTGGCACATAGAGAAAAGAGTCATGCTCCAGATTCATCTAGAGGAAGAGGTGGCAGAAGAGGCAAAGGAAGAAGAAACTTCACAGAAAGGGGGGGCAGACAATCTGACAAATCCAATCTTCATTGCACATGTTGCAATAAAGATGGACATGATGCATCCAAATGCAGGACACCTTGGGAGAAAATTGAGCAACAAAGAAATCAAGAAAAAGGTAAAGCACCTGAATCCGCTCATTATGTTCTAGCACATTGTAACAATGGAGTAACTGAAGACTTGTTTGATGTTTCATTTACTTCATGGAGAGATGATTGGTTGCTAGATTCAGGAGCAACATGTCACATGACATTTAGAAAAGAGTTTTTTGAAGAATTCACTGACAAAGTTGATGGAGCAGTATATTTCGCAGATAAATCCAAACTCAAGCCATCAGGGCTTGGCACAGTCAGGCTTAAGTTGTCTGGTCTTCCAGATCATATTCTACATGAGGTTCTATACCTCCCTGAGTTGAGGAGAAACTTGTTGTCCTTGGTCCAAATCCGCCAGCAAGGACACTCCATTCACTTGTTTGATGGCAAGGCAGAGGTCAGAAAAGCATCGGATCACTCACTTGTCATGGAGGGAATAGAAGAAGGGAGACTCTTGAAGCTGAAAGGTTCATCTGCTCATGCCCAAAACTTTGCATTCAGTTCACATCATGATGAAGGTACATTCCCATCAAGTATTTTATGGCATGCTAGATTTGGACACTTAAACTATGAAAGCCTTCGTTTGTTGAAGAAAAATGGTGTTAATGGACTGCCTACAATTCCTAGAAAACCTAAGGAATGTGATGCTTGTATTCTAGGAAAGCATAGCAAACAACCATTTCATGACTCACACTCCAGAGCACATAGAAAAATTGAGCTTGTTCATTCAGATTTATGTGGCCCTATGCCTATTTCTTCTACAAATGGAAATAAATACATGATGACATTTATTGATGACTACACCAGAATGTGTTGGATTTACTTATTGAAGAACAAGGCTGACCCTTTTCAAACATTCAAGAATTTTCATGCATGGATTGAAAATGATGCACAAAATCATATTGGCTCTCTACGTACTGATAATGGAAAAGAATAAACTTCAAACGAATTTGAAAATTATCTTCGTCAACATGGAATCAAACATCAAACAACTGTGCCATATAATCCGCAACAGAATGGTGTAGCTGAAAGAATGAACATAATTATTTTAAATATGGTTCACTCCATGTTATTTTTCAAGAATGTAAAATTGATGTTTTGGGCTGATGCAGTTCTATGTGTTGTTTACATAAATAATAGGTGTCCTTCAAGTTCAATTAGAAACAAAACTCCTTTTGAGATGTGGCATGGCCACATTCCTTCGGTAAAGCATTTCAGGGTCAAAGGAACAAACTTGGTGCTAGAAGTAGAAAATGTATCTTCTTGGGGTACTCCAATACCTCCAAAGGATATCGTCTCTATGATGAAGCAAATACGAAGTTTGTAATAGCAAGAGATGTCATATTCCTTGAATCTTCCAAAAGTGACAAGGTTGTTGATCGGCAACTTGATCGCCTGGATAGATTCACACATGAAAAGTCTTTCCAAGAATTTGATAATCAGATTCCACATCTTGAAGGGGGGATTTTGATATTGAATCAAACTGTGGAATCATGTCTTGAGGCACTCTCTCCCCCACATGAAGAAACAACCATGGATGACACATTGAATGATGTGATTGACATAATTGGGAGATTGAATCTTGAGTCAATCCCAACTCAGTCAAGTGAGCAGCCTGGGCCATCTCAGAAAGGTCCTCCCAAATGGCTGACAAAGACACTGGAGAATGTTCATCCTGATGAGGTTGGAAAAACAGGAACAAGAAGTTCCAGTCAACAAATCGAAGGTGATGTATATAATTCTGATTCTCCTGTTGATATGGATATTGCTTATAACTGTGAATTGAGTTTTTCTACAGATCATGAACCAACTTCCTTCAAACAAGCCGCTTCTCATGATGAATGGAAAGAAGCGATGCAAAAGGAGTATGCTGCCTTGATAAAGGATGGCACTTGGAAGCTGGTTGATCCACCTTTGGGAACAAAACCAATTGGTTGTAAGTGGGTCTACAAGAACAAGAATAAAGTAGATGGCTCACTTGACAAGCACAAGGCCAGGCTCATGGCAAAAGGTTTCGCACAAAAATAGGGAATCGATTATGAAGAAACTTTTGCTCCCAAAGCAAAATGGACCACCATCCGGACTCTTATTGCCCTAGCAGCTCAAAATGGATGGAAAGTCCATCAGATGGATGTAAAAACTACCTTTTTGAATGGAGATCTAAAGGAGAAAGTTTATATGTCCCAACCAGAAGGATTTGTGGTAAAGGGTCAAGAACACAAAGTTTGCAAGCTTATAAAATCCTTGTATGGCCTCAAGCAAGCACCACGAGCCTGGTATGAGAAATTAACCGAGCATCTTCTGAAACTTGACTTCAAACATTTTGATCTTGACGATGCAACTTTGTTTGTTAAGAAATTTGGAAAAACAATTGTATATCTTGTGGTATATGTAGATGATCTTTTGATAACATGGAACAATGAGAGCTATATTGCATCCATGAAGAAAGAATTGAAGAAAGGTTTTGAAATGACTGATTTGGGTCATGTTCATTACTATCTGGGTATTGAAGTAATTCAACATCCTAAATATATATTTCTTTCTCAAAAGAAGTACATTAGAGATCTTTTAAACAAGTTTTGCATGGATGAGTGCAATCCCTTAACCACTCCAATGGAACAAAACTTGAAGCTCACATCTATTGAAGGGAAGGAATTTGAGGATGCAACTAAGTATAGACAGTTTATAGGAAGTCTTATCTACTTGACCACCACCAGACCTGAAATTTCATTTGCTGTTGGAATCCTCTCAAGGTTCATGCAAAAACCTTATGAAGGACATTGGTCTGCTGCAAAAAGAGTGTTAAGGTACTTGAAGGGGACTCAAGACTTTGGACTCAAATATATGCAGGTAGGCGACTTCAGCTTGATCGGATACTCTGATTCAGACTTTGATGACGACAATGAAACATGGGTGTCTACTACAGGTTACACCATGAGTCTTGGATCAGGATTTGTCTCATGGAGATCACGCAAACAGTCAGTTCCAGCAGATTCCACGACCGAGGAAGAATATGTGGCAACAGCTGAAGCAACAAAGGAAATTGTGTGGCTCCGGAAAATCCTGGAATATTTGCAGATGAAACAAATGTATTCCACACCACTCATGATTGACAACACTTCTACAATAAAGTT
The DNA here is from genome assembly GCA_034641835.2 of Pinus albicaulis. Classification (NCBI taxonomy): domain Eukaryota; kingdom Viridiplantae; phylum Streptophyta; class Pinopsida; order Pinales; family Pinaceae; genus Pinus; species Pinus albicaulis. The sequence continues at coordinate 105,892,747 of CM076577.1, forward strand.
GGCCAAGAACCCAAAGTTCCATGATCGAACAAAGCACATCAATACAAAATACCATCTAATTCGACATCATGTTCAGGCCAAAACCATCCATCTACATCACTGTTCCACAAATGAGAAAACTGCTGATATCTTCACCAAATCACTTGGCAGAGAAAAGTTTGAAAAGTTCAGATCGATGCTTGGACTCACCAACATCCCTTCGGATTAAAGGGGGGAATGTTGACACCTAATACTATGGGTTGGGTGTGGATATGTAATATAGTATAATAAATAATATTAGGAAATAAGGAAGGCCAAGAGTCATTGGGAGATGAATCCCAATAGCCTCACATCCATGTATAAATACATGCACATTCCTCATCTAATAAACATTCTGATTTGCGGAGTTACCTCCTGGTTTGAAAAATATATCTCTTTTTGCATTGTTATCCTCATATATTAGTTTTCTTACAACTGCATCATGAACCAATACTTGACTCTGACTCTTCCCATCTACTCGATTCATAAGAATATGCTTATAGCTATCCTCTTTTATCCAACATTCAACATGGATGAAATCACAATCATTTATAATAGGTTGATCTTTGGAAGAAACACTATTTGACTTCTGCCTATAACATAAAATAGTAAAAGTTCAATTAAATTGTACCTAAATAAAAGGAAATTAACAGTAATCCAACATACAATTTCAAAGTCTTACCATGTAATTTGAATCCTTGAGTTTTTTTTCCTTGAAGCTTGTTGATAACATTACAAACTGTGTTTATGAATAAAATGTCAAAAATTTCTAAAGTGGTGATGTTGTGACTTCTTGGAATCCCGTAACCACTTTACTAAAATCTTGATAAGTATATGGTTCACTATCATATTCAATGTCTGGGAAATTGAAACCATGAGGAATATCTGCAATAACTAGGGCATATTCCCTTTTAGGTATTAGTTTTGAAATGTATTCATAGTCACCTTGTATTATTAATATTGGATATTGTCGATCCCATTCCAAATGAAATGATTAAGAGTATGATCAAGTTCAACATTCATAAGATTCTTCTTTCTCACCTTTTCCAACTTAATTTTTTCAATAAAGCTTTTGAAAGTATCTGGTACTCCATTTCCATCCTTCTTCGACATCTTTAATGACATAAAAGATATATATGTATAAATAATAAAATAAAAATAGTTTAAATATGAATAAAATGAATGTATAAATCAACATACTTTATTGAATGCAATATAAAAAATATTTAAGTGTTGTTGTAGAACTTTATTCTCGGTAGTGGCACACAACATCATCCCAAATATCTTCATTCAACATTTTAACCATATGTTATTGTATTTTCATATAAATCTTTTGACTGAATAAACAAATTTAAAACTGTTAATATAGTGACATGTATAACAAATTCTACCAACAACATTATGTCTTATTTAAATGAAAATTAAAATGAAAGGAAAATAAGAAATAATTGAAGAAACTTACTTTTGAAATTCTGTGCACATTTCATCCATTGATAATTCGCCCGACTTCACATGGGATAGTACTTATTTGGCTAGTTTCTCATCCTTCACTTCTTGCATTGTTCTCGAAGGTGTGATAGTCATATCCTCTGGAAGTTACTTCATTTCAGGACATGTCTTACTGTTGGTACATATTATGGGTTTAATCTTTTTAACCTTCTTATTTTTTATGTAAATATTCTCCTACCGCTCAAAAATCTCATCAATCAAATCCCATATCTCCCCAGTTCTAAATGCAAACCAAAAAATGTTATCCATGCTTCTAACTATATTTGAATGCATTTTTCCATCTTTTGTTGTGATTTTTTCATCAATTTGATAACATGTCTCCACTAAGGATTCCTTCTGAAATGTTAGACTAACTTGTGCCTTATCCCCACCACATTTTTCTATGAACTCATTATGAATAAATCTAAACCTTTGGATGAAATTCATTTTTATTTTGTACTCATTATATGCATTATGATCACATGCCAATAAATTTGATTATGTTTCTGTTAAATCAACGTAAATGATGAATTTCACTGTTTGAAAAGGATAGTTATTGTGATATTCCTTAATCAATTGTCTTTTAGCCTCTACCGAATGGTTCCCTCCAATTACATAATATCTATAATCAAAACATTTTTTCTTGTCAAATTCCTGTTTGTTGGGAATCTGACGTGGATCAACAAGAACCACATAGTCCACCACATGCACATATGGATTGAACCTGAACAATGTTTTCAGATTATGTACATGTAGGTGATGGGCCTTTCTAATTTGATATTGAGATTATCCTTCATCTGGCCTATAAAATTGGTTGACATTAAGATCAAATGTTTGACCACCATAAATTAATTTATTTTTCCTCAACTCATATCGAATGACATTTTGTTTTGTTTTAATAATGCCATCCTCAAACTCGGCACCTGGTGTTATGATTTCTCTGCTTCCTTTAGAGCTTTCAGTTTGTTCTTCACTGCTACTCATGACTTTTACAAGTTGACCAAGATTTGATTTCTTCTTCTTATTGGTTAACATATTATTTTTTTTATAAACAAGCTCTTCATCATTAGATAAAAGAGAGACATCTTTGGCCATTTTTTTTTTTGGTGTCTGATTTGTTTTTTCCTTTTTCACAAGAGTTTTAATCTCCTCCTCACTAATTCTACCATAAATTTTAGTTTCATGTTCCACATCTTCAAAGCAACATGTTTAGGTTTACTAGATTGACCCACCTTAGTGACTCTTGGTTGATCCCCTCTTTGTACTATTGCAATGTCATGAGCTATTGATATTTTCTTCATTTTCCTTTCCTCTTCTTTGTATGTGTGGAAAGTTTTAATCACAACCATAACATTTGTCTCCATATAATAAACACCTTCAAACATGTTTGAAAGATCCACAAAAGAATCCTATGAAACAAAATAAAACATGTCAATGATTAATAATTTATAAAAATTTGAATGATCCTTACAATATTGCATAGTAGAAATATAAATAACCATACTTACAATGTTTTTTGCAATGTTGCTTGAGATTTATGTAGACAACTTTGTAGATGTTTCATTTGCATCATACTTGACCTTTGATAGATGATATCTAACCTTGTCGCGTTTATTAGCCATCATTGCGAGAACATAAATAGTGTTTGTATTCGGCACCATACATATGTCTCGTACTCTGCCCATCACTTGATATGATTCATGTAAGTCAATCATACCACAAATCATATAGATATGTATATCAATCTCCATTTCATTGTCTTCAAGATACCATGAAAAATCAGTTTTACTTATTTCTTCTACATTCTTCCATTTAGAAATAAGCTTTAATGAACCTGGTGGGCCACTTGCTTGACTTTTATTACGTCTTTCAATTTTTTATTCTTCAACAGTATGCATAGTTTGTGCAACAATGTCCCTATTCTTTCCAGCAGTATGCATAGTGCGTCCAACTGCAAACTTAGATTTCGGAGTTGTTGCCCTAGGTGTGGAAACATTCACATAAATCGTTTTTGATATCATTTTCTTGATAAAAAGATATATATATATATATATATATATATATATATATATATATATATATATATATATATATATATATATATATATATATATATATTAGTTAATGACAAAACAAATAACTTAAATAGTCAATTTTTTTTTTAAGTTTGCCAATATAAATTTAAAATTTATCGAAAAATAATGTCTATAAAATAAATAAATAAAAACAAAATTTATTTGTAAAAATATATAAATTAAAAGAAAAAAATGTTTTAATTTTTTTTAATGTAAAGTTGTTTCATAAAACAATTAAAAAAAAAATGAAATTAATTTTAAACTAAAGTTTTTTTTTTGTATTTAAGAAAATAAAAAAAATAAAAATTTAGATTTAACCAATGTTAAAATTAATATTTTTTTTAAAATCTAAAAAAATAAAATAAAAAATTAATATAATTAAAACATATATTTTAAAATTTAATTTATAGTTAATATAATTAAAACATATATTTTAAAATTTAAAATTTAAATTTTAAAACTTAAAATTTTATATTATATTTTAAAATTTTAAAATTATATTATATTTTATAATTATAAATATAAAATAAATTTTAAAATTTTAATTTATATTAAATTTATATATTGATTTTTTTTTAATTACAATTTTTTTTTAAATTTTGAAAAACTATATATTAAAATTTATATCTAAAAATAAAAAATAAAAAATAAATCACTTTTGCCGCCCAACCGCTCTCTGACCCCCGGCTAGGCGACGCCGTGGAGGGCTTGCCTAACTGGCCTCCAGCCCCTGGCGGGCGGTGAAATTAATTTTTTATTATTTTTTATTTTAAATAAAACAATAAAAGTAAAAAAAACAATAAAAAAAATTACTATAAATTAAAATAATTTTAAATTTTAAATTAAAATAATAAAATTATAACAAATAATATAATAAATTTCAAATATATTATAATAACATATAAAATAATAATTTTTTTAATAAAATTATTTTTTTAAATATAAAATAAAATAAGAATTTAAATAATTAAATTAAAAAGATGTTTTTAAATAAATTAAAAATATATATATTAAAAAAAATTTAAATTTAAATTTAAATTTTTTAAAATAAAAAACAAAAAAAAACAATTTGAATAATAAAAGCACCAAACAAAATAAAAAGAAAAATTAAAATGTTTTTAAATTTAATTTATTTTATTAAAATTTTAAAAACAAAAAAAAATACTAAAAATACTTAACAACTAAAATTGTTTTTTTTTTAATTTATTTATTTACAAATATATTTGTAACAAAAAAAACAAGTTTAATATAAACTAAAACAAATCTGTATTTTCCTATAAATAAAAAGAAATTAAAATATCTAATGATATTTTTAAAAATAAATTTCATGTTTTAAAATAAAAATAAGAAATAATTTTTTTCTTTTTAAAATTTTTTCGATTGCACTTTTAGAAAAAAAAAAAAAATTGAATAAATATAATTGTTTTTTGATGTGCATGGTTATTTTTGGTTTTTTCTTTCATGCAGGAAGCCAAGAACCCTAAAAAAGAAAAAAAATCTAAATTTTTGTCCTAAGAACCCTATAGAATTGAGTTTCTTTTTCCATTTTCTTTGCTTAAAAAATATAAAATAATTAGGGTTTTTGAATCTAAAAACCATAAAAAAGTTGTTTGGGAACATAAAGACCATAAAAAAAAATAGATTTTCCCCAAACTCGTCTTTAAATGGACAAAATATAAGGAAAAATAACCTTTGAAATGCAAAAAACTCATGTTACCATTGCGAACGCAATGCCTCCACAAAATTACCAATGCCAACGCAACACCTCCACAAAAATGCTCCAAAAAAACCCAGAAGACCTGATGTGATGTGAGGAATAGAAACAATGATTGTTATTATATAGCAAAGATTGTGTGACTGGTTTACCATTTCGCGAATGTGGGATTAAAATTTAAAATTTAAGATATTTACATGTATTTAATTATAGTTAATATTATAGAAAATTTAGTTAATATTTGCATGCAGTTATTATAGTTACTATTTACATGTAGTCAATGTTAAATCATTCAAATAAGAAATTTATTTTAGTTTGGAAGGCATGCATGAAAGGAATATTTTGTGGGTATTTTGAATAGAAAGTACGGTGAAATATTTCAAGACTAGTTACATCCTATTAAACATTTTGAAATACATTTAAGATGAATATTTTGTATGAAATATTTGAAACGAAAATTTTGGAGGGAAATTTCTTAGAGAATTTTTTTTTTTTTTGGGGGGGGGGGGGGGGGAAGGGAAAAATTTTAGCGATAAGTTTTTTTTTTGGCGGGGGGGGGGGGGATTTAGAGGGAAAATTTCAGTATTTAAGCTATATATTGTAATTGGGAGAGAGTGAATTTGTATCATTCAACATCTTCTTTTTGAAAGCCATGGTTTTTTCTGATAGTGAAGTTTTTCTTTCTACAACATCAACATCTTTGTCACGCAACAACTCTATTCAGATTGATGAATATAATAGGAGTCCGTTCACCATGAATAGAGAGTCAAAATTTTGACTTGGTCATAATCCTAAGGATGATGAGAATAGAATTGATGAGGTGCAGTAAAAATAAATTTCTATAAATCGAGAGTTAGTTATTCCACTCTTCTAAGGATTCTGAAAGCGCCAATGATGAAGGGGATGATGAAGAATTTCTAGAGTCAAAATTTTAACTTTGTCCTAATCCTAAGGATTATGAGGGCACCACTGATGAAGGGACGGGGGGGGAGGTGGGGGGGTGAAGAATATCCACTTTGTTCTAATACTAAGGATTATCCGAGCACCACAGATGAAGAGCAGAATGAAGAATTGGCAGAGTCAAAATATCCACTTCATCCTAATCCTAAGGATTATGCGAATAGCACTAATAAAGAGGGGAATGAAGAATTTTTAGATTCAAAATATCCACTTCATACTAATCCTAAGGATTATGTGAGCACCACTGATGAAGAGGGGAATGAAAGTTTTCCAGAGTCAAAATATCCACTCCGTCCTAATCCTAAGGATTATGCCAACACCACTGATGAAGAGGGGAATGAAAAGTTTCTAGATTCAAAATATTCACTTCATCTAAGGATTATGTCGGTACCACTGCTGAAGAGGGGAATGAAAAATTTCCAGAGTCAAAATATCCACGTCCTCTTAATCCTAAGGATTATGCAAGCACCACTGATGAAGAGGGGAATGAAAAATCTCTAGAGCCAAAATATCCACTTCGTCCTAATCCTAAGGATTATGCTAGCACCACTGATGAAGAGGGGAATGAAGAATTCACAGAGTCAAAATATCCACTTTAACCTAATCCTAAGGATTATGCGAGCACCACTCATGAAGGGGGGATGAATAATTTCCAATAAGTATAGATTCAAGGCATCCACTTATTCCTAATCCTAAGGATTATGAGAGTAGCAGTGGGGAAGGGGATGGGAAGGATGAATAAAATATAGTGAATATAGATTCAAAGCTTCCACTGATGCCTAATCCCAAGGATTATGAGAGCAACACCAAGGAAGCGGACGATGAAGAGTCTCTTGCAAATAATAATTTTAGAGGCACAAATTGTACTAATGAATTTCCTCTAAGTGATCGTTTCAAAGACACTCATGGTGATGAATAATTGAATACTCCAATGGAGGAATTAGAAAGGATGGATCAAAATGGTGAAGAATTTCGTCTAAGTTAGGGTTACAAAATCGTAGATGATTCTTGCGAAATGTTTTCTTCAAGTGAGGATGGTAATCAATATTTTCCAGGAAATGATGTTGATGAATTTCTTAACTATGTTGAGAATGATGATAGTGCGGATAGTATTACTCCTAATGGTGATGAAACTACTTCTACAAAGGATAATGATGCAGGGGCATTAAGGTGGAGCCAACAATGTGACAAGTTGGTTGCATGTTGTGGCTTGCAAACAAAGCTAGCAGTCCTAAGCATTTGACGATTTTTGTCATTTTTTTAAAATTATTTTGTTTAAGTTTAATTTGGGGCAACTCAGCTAATGTAAATTGCGGAATAAAAGAATGGTTAATTTAGGATTAGTTAAAAATTTGGTTCAATAAGTTGAATAAACTATTTTGGAAACTGAATGACAGTTTCTCAACCATACGGGGATTTTGGGAAAGGATAAAGCCAAAACAAATCCACCATTGTGGGTTTCTACCATCCATAGCGAGAAAGGAGAGAATAGAGAAGCAGAAGTAAATGTAAAAACAAACCCTCTGAGGGCTTGGCTCTGTGTTTTCTGTTTCCAGATTATTTCTAAGTGTTTTCTATTTGTCCGAGATCTTTGTTTTTAAAACATCATTCCTTTTCCAAATAATGTTGAAGTGTTATGTGCTTTGATTAGGTTCCCTGTTGTATGTTGATTATTTTAAATCTCTGTTGAAGTCAAATGTTTCCATTTAAACTCACAACAATAATATAAATCGGATTTGCAAGCACGGCGGGTCCATAGACCTTGCATATTCCTTGTTGAATCAAATATTGTGTTAATCTCAAGGCAAAACAATCGGATTTTCAAGCGCAGAGAGGCATTAGTTTTATACTTGCCTTTGTTAAAGTGCGTATTGTGTTAACCACAGAGAGAACCCCAAATGGAATTGGAGGCTTGAAGAAGGCCATCGATACGAAACAGATCAACGGTGATAAACGCACATCACAACCAAACGTTGTCGCACAAAATAAAGAATAGGAAACAAAGATAAGATATTTCAATTTAAAGAATTTAATTTGCGATCTGAATTGGTACAGAGGATAATTTGCGCAGACCGTTGGATCTTGCAGCAACCAATGACAGAGATCAAAAGCGGTGATTGCAAGTCTTAAAAGATTGGAATTGAGTGGAGCATCAGATCTAACAGAAACCAACGATGTAGATTGAAAGCGGCGACCACACATCGCAAGGTTTTGGGGATAAAATTAAGGACCGTCGTGGAGTAAGTTAAGAGATCTGCGATGTGAAGTGGAAGACACATGTCAGTGCAACGCCAAATCAGAAATCGCAGGGAATAGATTTTAAGGTTTGAGTTAACTTGTGTATTGTGCGAAGTGCGACTGCCCATGATTGGTCGGGCCTGTGTGGGACCCTATGGAAAGAACTCCCATGTGTTCGCAAGTTCTTTGGTTTATGCGTTGGTTTGGATTATTTCTTTGGTTTTTGTAAGTTATAACAACTTCGTTGTTGATCGCACAAGTATGTATGTTGAAAACTTCCAAGGATTGAACTCTGTGCGAAGTAAAGGGATTTTGTGGGGAGTTTAAAAATTCAATTTTGTAGCATACTTTGAGCTTATTGCAGCAGGTCTGCATTAGATAATGGAATGATGAAGCCATTGCAAGAAAATATTATAACTAGGAGTTGGATTAGACCTTTTCATATTAATCAAAAACATTCAAGTTATACAAGGGTGAGGACAACATATCTCACAAAAAGAATTTTTGTCATTCATTTGATTTCAAGTGAATTTATTCAAAGGGATTGCTTGAAACATATGGATTTCAAATTTTCTTTGGAGAAAAGTTAAACATATTTGTCAATGAATAAAATCATGCAAAATTCATATTTAGTGGGTTTCATGCAATCTACACTACTAGGTTATGATTATCATATTGGGAATGTATTTCTCTATAGAAATGCTTTCAAAATGTTGCATTCAATTGGTAATCGTCGTTTGTCAGGAATCCAAGAAAAAATGGAAAAGGATCATACATATTATTCATAAGTACATTATAAATGGGACGTTGGGCAATTAGCAAATACTGCTATGTCATGGATGAAAGACTTCTTTTTAAAGCATGGAGAGTGTATGCCAAATAAAGACACAATACATATTCTAGATAATTTCTTGAGATGATAAATCTTTAGCTTATACAAAGATTATGCAGAAGCTGCTAAAGGAGTTGGTAATTTTATTACATATTCATATTTAAAGATTATGCAGAAGCTGAAGGAGTTGGAAATTTTATTACATATTCATATTTTACAAGGGTATGGAAAAATGAATTCAACAATGTTTGTATTCCTAAGAAGACAAGGATGGGGGTTTCCAACACACGTGCTTCTCTTAAAGAAAACATAGATAAATGTCAAGGGGCAGAAAGAGGTATGCGTTCAAAACATAATTTTTAAAAATTGGATAGTTATCAACTATGAAAATATATTTATTCATATGTTTCTTTTATTTTATGTACAGATTATGTTTTCAAAGAACTTCGAGAGCATCGCAATCAGCAAACAAGTGAAAGGAAAAAAGCGTATAAACATTGAAATAAGTGTTATGATAATCCAAATAAATATTTGGGTTTGATAATTGATGGTATGGACCAAAAGAAAGCACTTCTGCCACATTTTTTCCACAGGCCAAAAAAATTACAGGAGGAAAATTTCATTTAGTTTCACTTGGTTGGTTGTAGGGTCTTTAATTAGAAGATGTTTCCAAGGGTTTTCTTCACAGCTCCAAATATTCATAATGATGAAAATATTACCAGAACTATAATCCATGATGTGGTTACTCACTGGTCTAGTATTCTTCCTGAAGTTCTTTATGTACAATTACACAACACAAGCCGTGAAAACAAAAATCAAGTTCTTTTTTGGTATCTAAACATGCTCGTTGAATTGGGAATTTTTAAAAAGATAAAGGTTGGTTTCCTTATTACTGGGCATACTCATGACCATATTGATCAAATGTCTAGTCGTTTTTCAGTAACATCGAGGAGGAAATGTGTTGGGAGCCTGCCATCATTAATTGAATGTATTAAGAAATCCTACATTCCAGAGCATGTTTTTCATGTGTTGGAAGAAACTATTGACATGCGAAGGTTTATTTTGGGATTGCATGGTGAGGAGAAATGCATTGAACAACTTAATGACTTTAGCTTCCAACATCAATTTTGTATCAAAAAAATTAATGGGATAACACTTTTATGGGGCAAGAAGTCTTCAATTGTTGCAGAATGGGGACCATCATTAGGTTTAGCATTTTTTATGTTCATTCCAGAGCATCCAATATTTTCATCAAATATATTGTTATTACAGTGAATTTTTGAACTCCATAATGCACAGAGGAATAAGAGAGACATAAATTATTCTGAATGTCTGGAGGAAATTAAAATATGTATTAGAGATACATATGAGTACTTTGATGTTGCTGAATCAGTTTGGTGGCAGTCTTTTTTCAACAATCAATGTGATGTGATTTCAAGATCAATAAATGAGGATACGCTTTTGAAGACTCCATTTTTTTGGCCACAAAATATGCCAAATGAACATGAGGAAACACACATTTTTGAACAACAATAGTCTCAAGATATTATTAATTCTTGACAGGTAGAGGAAAGAGAAATCTATATTGGTTCTAGAAGATCGTGTGCATAATGTGAAGCCATGGAAGCCCTTTACGGGGGTTTTGTGTAGGATGTTAAGGATGGTTGCATGATAGCAGTGTCAGCAGATGAAGATCCACTTGTCTATCCATTCTGGATTTCCAAGGTTATAAAGTTCATTAATGAAAATGAAGATATTATAGTTGTTGATGTACATTGGTATGCCACAAGTACCCACCCTTTCAATAGTGTGTACAAGCCAGAGATGGTAGTTGAAAAAAAAAATAGCAAAAAGAGAAAAAGAAGGCCACAAATGTAAATTGTCGTTTTAGAGATGTCTTAAAATTGGAGGATGTTGACATAGTTGTGTATGACTTCAATTTGACAAAGAGAGGAACTCTTTGGTTGAAGACCATAAATATTTTCAAGAAATTGCTACCAGAACAAATACTACTAAGATGGGACTCTACTAAATGTAGTCGTAAATGTACAAGACTTTGAAACTCTAAAATGGTGGGAATGCATGTTGAGTGAGATGGAGAACTAGTTGATGAAAGAGAAGAATATGGATCATCTCCATCTGCATCGATTCATTCATCTGAAGATGTAGGTTCTGATGGTGTGCCAAAACATACGGTTGATTTTGAATAACTGTCTAAGACATTCTTATGTAATTGATGATTGCATGGTAACTTGAAATAAATATTTTGACTTCGATATGGTCTTTCATTAAGTTATGAGGCATTTCTATGTTTGTTGGATTATATGTTTTAATTATGAAGAATTCATCTCTTTAGAATATCCATAGTGCAATGATGAATTACAAAAATAATTTATGTTATATTCAATATACCAATGTTGATATTTTGATTAAAAGTAAAAAAGAAAATAGAAATTAATGTTGAATTTTTAGATTATGCAGTGATATTGCCATGATATTATGTATTGTTACCATTTGGTATAAGATACTTTTAAAATTCTTAAAAATTATATGCCTCATTGAAAGGGGACACTTTGTTTTAATGGTTGATTTTTAGGTTTTGGTTGCAATTATATTTAAATTTGTCTTAGGCTAAGATTTGAAAAGAGGTATATTTTTATCCTTTAAAATAAAAATTACTCTTGGAATAATAAACATTTCATTTACTTGTTCATTTTAAAAATTTGTTTAAGCCATATAATTTGTCCATAATTTCATGGTTCAAGTATGTTGAAAACTTAAGATTTAAGAACTTGAGATTTACAACTTTTCATTAAGGCTTTTATGCATTACAATATTTTATCTTTAATGTTATAGTTGAAAAAAATTTCAATTTTAGGGTTTTTTAGAGTGAAGATATTTTATGTTTAACAACATGGATGGAAATTATTGGAAATGATAAGGCCTTCAGACATGATATTTTTATCTTTAACATCATGTATAAATTTTTTTATAATTTATAATTTTTCAATGTCCTAATATGTTGTCTTTAATTCCATTGTTAATGTGCCAAAATTATGACACAATGTTTTTTTTTGTTATTCCAGCATCAACTCGTTTTGTTTTGAGGGTGTTTTTCCAATCCTTTTTTCAAGAAACAATTTCATTTTTAGCATAATTTTTAAAAATGTTGAAATTTGACCTTCAGAAAAAAAACAAATGCGTTCTGCAATACACACTTTTTGTTTTGGGGGCATTTTTCATGTTTTTTGAGTCCTTTTGGGCTAGAGTTCTCGTTTTGAGGTAATAGTTCCCGTTTGATCAGTAACTATGTTAATGGTCATAATATTATGGGTTTTGGTAACTTTGATATTAAATTTTACTAACAATAGTGGATGTAGGTAAGAATCATGACTTTTGCAAAAGATGAAATGATATTTTTCTAAATTAACCTCTTTTCCAGCGATCAAAGATGGATTATAACTAATATCATTGCAGCCAATGAAGTCAATATGTATTTAATTATTATTACATGCCTTCACTCTGGGATCAACATTTGAAGATATGTATAAAATCAATGGAAAACTTATCCATGCATTGATTCATGATAAGTAATTATCAATATAAATTGTGGCACCAAAAGTCCTTATAAAGGATTATCTCATGTGAGAAAGATGGTTTTTGAAATACCTGAGATTAGAGTGGATCATGATGGATTTTTCCAACTGGTGATCAATGTTGAATATTGCAACAAGAAACAGTGAAATTGACATATGGAAACATCATCCTTGATCCTAGTGAAAAACAAGCACTTACACTAGCCGGGGCCAACACTAGCTATTTTTAGGTGATATGTCTATTTTTAGAATTTGGATAAAAGTCTACTTTTAGCAATAATATATTTATAGATGATTGATAAAATTATATGGATGGATGGGCGTCTATGTTTGGAACGCATGTGTGAAGTTGTTTCGCAAAATGCATGTCTAAATTTAGAATTCATGTCGATTTTTGTTAAGCCCTTAACAAAAATTAGACAATAAATAATTATCTATTTTCAATGAGCACTTGGAACTAGTTAGCTGAAGTGAAAAATCAGTTAGCTAAGTGGATTTCGAGTTGAAGTGGTTGGTTGGTGGACCATGCAGTGGAATTCGTTGTAATAGAGTGATACAAAGTTGTAACAGAGTTGTATGTGTAGTTATGTGAGTTGTTATTCAGCTTAACTCAGTTAAGTGAGTTAAAATTAGTTGTGCTAGTTGTAACTAAAGATAAAATAATGACAGATTAGTGGAAATACTATTGTTAACTACATGCATGTCAGATGAAGTGGAGACCCAGTTGAGAGATAGGTGAAAGGGTTTGGTTAACTATCAGTTGTGAGTATAGTGATGTGTTCAATGAATCTACACACATTGGAGATTCTTCTGAGGATTACACAGTCAAGGCTGGCCATATAGAAATCATTTAGAGGTTCTTCACCAACAGGGATTGAGGAGGGGAGGAAGGTTTTCAGGAGGCAGTAAATTGGTGTATGTGTGAACCAATTTTTTTATGACAGCGTGAGACAATTATATATTATACTGAGAGCTCTTGGAGCTAGAGCTTTGTATGAGATTATTTCATGATACATGACATACATAATATATGATAGTTGGGGTTTTTAGCTTTAATATTTCTCGGTAAAAACATCTTGTTATGTGCAATTGATTTTTCTTCATGTGTTTCCAATTGGCGATTAAATTTCTTCAAAGAATTAAGTAGAAGGATTCTGTATTTAATAATGGATTTAATTGTTAGATCAGGAGATTCCAATAATACATCATAGTATTGTTTAAATTTCTACATGGTATCAAAGCAGAGAAGATTGCAATATTGAAGCAGTGTTGAGTTTTGTTGGTGGAAACAATTCGAAATTGCTACAAGAATTTCTTGGTGCGACAGTTGAGTAAACATCGAAATGGATTTCAATGGTTTGCGATTAGAGTATGCACTCGAGTGAACCTTGAACTAAATTGCATGGAAAGACAGGATGGAGGCAGTGCTTGAAGATAATGGCTTGAAGTAATTCATCGAGTGAGATGTTCCTAAGCCTACTTCGACAGATGCTGCAGTACTTGATGCATGGAAAAAGAAAGTAGCAAGGGTGAGGATGATTCTGTTGGAAGGTGTGAGAGACCATATTGTCTCAAGACTTCATGCGAAAGCCACTCAATTTGAAATGTGGAAGGCTTTGACGAATATTTTCCGAAGCAACAATGACCATAGGAAATTGGCGTTGAAGGATAAACTCAGAAAAATCAAGATGGAGAAGAACGACACTATTCTGGTATACTTAACAAAGTTTTTCCAATGTAGGGATGAGCTTGGGAGTGTAGGATTAAGTGTTGCTGATGATGATTTGGGGATCTTGGCTCTCTTGGTACTTCCTAATAGTTGGCACAGTTATTAGGACTCTCTCAATGGATGGTAAAAATTGCCGAATTCGAAATGATTTTGGTCAGATTTGGTGCAGGAGGAGTTAAGGCGGAACACCAGAGATGGCTCTTCATCAATGCATGATGATGAGGAGGATTTTTATTTGGCTGCCAAGGCAAAGAAGGAGAAGGGGAATAAATTCCATTCTAACTCTGAGGCCAGTGAAGATGGCAAGGAGCAGAACATGTCCAAAGTGAAGTTTTTTCACTGTCACGGGTATGGACATATTGCCACGAATTGTCCACATAAGAAGAAGAACAAGATGCTCGCTGGAGCTACAGATGGTGAGGCTCTTGCCTCACAATTTGAGCTTGAATTCTCATTGATCACATGCATGGTGTCTAGTGCATTGGGATCGGGGTGGTACTTTGATAGTGGTGCTTCCTTTCACATGACGGGAGATGAGAAACTTTTCAGTGACTTGGAGGAGAAAGATCTCCATTTGCATATTGAGTTGGGTGATGATGGACAATATAGTGCGATCAAAATTGGTACCATTACCTTCCTTAGGGCGTTAGGTAAAATATTTCATTTAAAAGATGTTATGCATGTTCCTGGTTTGAATAAAAAATTAGTCTCAGTTGCAATGTTAGAGGATAGAGGCTATGATGTTGTCTTTAGTGAAGGAAAAGTTTTCCTGCGACACAAAGCAACAGGGCAAGCCGATAAAGTTGGGATTCAAGTTAAGAATCTCAAGAGACTTGAAGTAGATGGGATTTCTATGGAGCTTCCTACTGTTGGGAAGTGTGATAAAGCCATGCAATTGACACTTGAGAGGGAGCAGGATTTTCATGCAGGTAAGAGTGAACCTCAGGATGTGGAGCAACCACAAGATGAGGATCATGGTGTATGATAAACCACCCATGCAGAGAAATTTCATGCCAGATGGGCAAAGGGAGTGCAAGCAGCTATACCACCAGGTGAGATGTGGGGCGGCATGCATGAGTATTCCCAAGAAGAGATTTCTGGGAAGGATTCATTGAGATTATGTGGATCTCATGAATTGAACCTGGCTATGAGGAGGTCACAGAGCAGTAGTAGCAGGATCAGTTGGATTGATACAATCATATCAAAGTGACAGTGTCGGATACTAGAGCATAGATCAGAGTTGTCATCAAGTGTAGAGTGCATGGGTGTAGAGTTCAATAGCGCAGTGGTTCCTAAAGACATGTGGAATAGCTAAGTAGAAGTCATAAGACTTTGATGACAGATGCATTATATTGATTCAGTTGTTTGGAGGCTATTCATTTTTGGAAGTGTTGCATGCAAATGTTGTAGGGAGAATGCATGGAGCTGCATATATCATGCAGAGGCATTCCTTTCTTTTTGAGAGGGAGTGTTGAAGATTTCAACAAGAAACAGTGAAATTGGCACCCGAAAACATCATCCTTGATCCTAGTGAAAAATAAGCACCTACACTAGGTGGGGCCCACGCAGGCTATTTTTAGGTGATATGTCTATTTTTAGAATTTGGATCAAAGTCTATTTTTAGCAGTAAATCTATTTATAGATGGTTGAGAAAATTATATGGCTGGATGGGCATCTAAGTTTGGAATGCATGTCGATTTTTGTTAAACCCTTAACAAAAATTAGACAATAAATAATTATCTATTTTCAATGAGCACTTGGAACTAGTTAACTGAAGTGGAAAGTCATTTAGCTAAGTGGATTTTGAGTTGAAGTGGTTCTTTGGTGGACCATGCAGTGGACTTCGTTGTAACTGAGTGATACAAAGTTGTAACAAAGTTGGATGTGTAGTTATATGAGTTGTTATTTAGTTTAACTCAATTAAGTGAGTTAAAATCAATTGTACTAGTTGTAACTAAAGATACACTAGTGAGAGATCACTGAATTAAATATTAAATTAATTCACATGGAGTGATCTCACTTGAAACTGAAGAAATGCTACTGTTAACTACATGCATGTTAGATGCAGTGGAGACCCAGTTGAGAGATAGGTGAAAGGGTTTGGTTGACTATCAGTTGTGACTATAGTCATGCATTCAATGTATCTGCACACACATTGGAGATGCTTATGAGGATTTCCCAGTCAAGGCTGGCCATATCGAAATAATTTATAGGTTCTTGACCAGCATGGATTGTGTAGTGGAGGCAGGCTATCATGAGGCAGTAAATTGGTGCATGTGTGAACCAATTTTTGTATGACAACATGAGATGATTGTATATTGTACTGAGAGCTCTTGGAGCTAGAGCTTTGTATGAGATTGTTTCATGATCCACAATATACATAATATACGATAGTTGGGCTTTTTAGCTTTCATTTTTTCTGGTAAAAACATATTTTTATGTGCAATTGATTTTTCTTCATGTGTTTTCAATTGGCTATTAAATTTCTACAAAGAATTAAGTAGGAGGATTTTGTATTTAACAATGGATTTAATTTTTATATCAGGAGAGTCTGGTAATACATCACAATATTGTTTAAATTTCTACAATCAAGAAGATGCATTTCTTCTACCAATGACATATGAGTTAGGGATAATGGCAACCTATATAGGTTGGATCAAGAGGGACATAAGAAATTCCTTCAATCACAAAGTATTTTCAAGTCTTATGTTGTTTGTTTGTGTCACTGGCCATGTTTAAAATTTAAATTTAAATTTATAGATCATTGGTTATTTTCCTGCATGAGTATTTAAAGGATTCCTTCACTAACCTTTTGATGAGAATGTGAAAACATGTCCTAAAGATCATCAGGGTGAAGAATAGTGCAAGAAGAGTAAAATCCAAGCGGAAGTTGGTGCAAGGATAATGAAAGAGCCACTCTCACATCTAGAAAAGAAATAAATACCTGCCTCATCACTAGGTGTACTTTCATAATGTGTTTTTACTTTGCTACTATTCTTCTTGCTCTTGTTCTGGGATCAACAAGTACATTTGATGAATTTGAGAACCAATTCCTTTCTATCAAAATTGAGGAAAGTGTCGAGCCATCCCATGAATTGAGTGGACATTAAGTGGACAATAAAACTTCTGCAAAGAAGTTGGAATCATGAAAGAGACTACCATACTATATAACCCAGAAAAAAATGGGCACTTCAAGATCTTTGATTGCCCTGTCTACTTTCATGTGCCAAAGGAAAAGAATACCAAGCTAGAAGCTTCACGTAAGAAAGGTATGATTTTTGGTTGTTGTGAAAATTCTAAAGATTATAGAATATATGTACATGGACAAAGAAATATTTAGTTTATCAAAGATATAACATTTGATGAAGAAGAAGCTCTTTTAAAAGACATAAACACTCCTCCTCCTGCTAATGTTGAAATACAAGCTGATGCCTTGGATGTGCAAGAAGGTCCCAAGCTTGAGCTTCATCTTGCTAATGAACCGATGGATCCCCTGGACTCCTTGGATCCTTCTCCATGTGCTAGAAGAATATGATTATGGTTTCTTGAAACTTTACAGGATACTGATAGACATGTTGATCTCAGATGAACCTTCATAGAAGCAAGGAACCATGTTGATTCCAGGGATATGTTGTAGCCATGAGAAACATTATTCATGATGAACCATGCACTTTTGAAGAAGCAGTGAAGGCTCAAATGTGGAAATATGCAATGGCTGAAGAATATGAGTACAACATTCATAATGATGTATGGGAATTGGTTCCAAGACCCCAAAGTAAATGTGTTGTGTCTTATAAATGGTTGTATAAAATTAAACATGCTGTTGATGACAGTATTGAAAAATATAATTCTACATTTGTGGCTAGAGGGTTCTCTCAGAAAGATGGAATAGACTATGATGAAATATTTGCACCCATTGCCGATTATACAACCATATGATCTATTGTGGCTCTAGCTGCTAGCCAACAATGGCCCCTTCACCAAAAAAATGAGAAGATTTCTTTTTTGTATGGCTTCCTCAAGGAAGAAGTATTTGTAGAGAAACCACGAGGCTTTAATGTACATGACTGGAAAAATCATGTGTTCAGACTGAAGAAATCCATCTATGGTTTGAAGCAAGCTCCAAGGGCTTGGTATGCCCACATTGGTAGCTTCTTATTGAAGCTTGGTTTTACTAGAAGTAATGTTGACCCAAATATTTACTTCAAGACAGTCCAAGGCATGCCTTTTGATTTTGGTATTATATGTTTATGATTTATTTTTGACCGGTGGTGAACCTCTTATCCTCCAGTGTAAGACAGATTTAGATTCTTAATTTGAAATGAAATATCTTCATTTGATTCACTACTTTTTGGGTCTTGAAGTATGGCAGTGACCTACTGAGATTTTCCTTTCTCAAGGAAAACATGTTGTCAAGCTACTGGAATTATTTGGTATGAAATAATGCAAGTCCATGAATTCTCCAATGGAAATGAAGTTCAGGAAGATATGTCGTGAAGTTTTAGGTCCTCATTTGGAAATCCTTCTAAGTATCATCAACTATTTAGGGCATTGATGTTCTTAGTGAACACTAGACCGGATATATGTTTTTTGGTCAATACCCTGATCCAATATACAATAAAGCAATCAATTGCACATTGGATTGTTGAAAATAATGTGTTGATATACCTGCATGAGACTATCAATCTTGGATTGAGATATACTACTAATAATGTAATACTTCATTGATAACTGATTTTGATTGGGATGGTAACTTTGCTAATAGAAACAACACTTTTAGGTGTATATTTAGCTTGGGATTTGTCTAGATCTCTTGGATGAGTAGAAATTGGAAGTCCATTGCACTAATTATAGCTAAAGCCGAGTACATTGTTGCTAGCATGGCTAGCTGAGAGGCAGTATGGATGAGGAAGCTCTCTTAGGTCCCTATATAACTAGTTTAGTTTGTCCCTATATAACTAGTGTATTCCCTTATTGTTGTTAGTGTAGCCCCCTTATTGTTATTTTTGTACCCTTGTAGTCCCCATATTTTTATTATTGTGCCCCATAAAAGTCCACTATTGTTATTTTTGTGCCCTTACATTATTATTGTTAGTTCGGCTAGGATTATATTATGACCCCATGGACTCCTATATATGTAAAGGATGCTTTTCATTTGTATCAACCAAGAATTGTTAATTTATGTAATGTAAAGGAGGTTCTGCCTCGAAGAGGTTGATTTCTAAGGTGTTCATCTATCTTTTATTATTTTTTTTAAGCTAGTTTTAAAACATTTGGTTTCAGAACTTTGGATTATAGGGTTTCGGCGCTTCAAACAGGTCATCGTGGAATTATCTCTATAAAATTTTTCTGCAATGGCTTAGAAGCTATAAAAAAACCCATTTGAAAAGAGATATTAAGGAACGTCGTGTAAAAATTTTAGATCTTGATTCGAAATATTTATGGGGATATGATTTGTGGAAGTTAGGGTTTTTGCAGGCTCCTAAATTTCATCTCAAATAGGTGACCTTGGGAAAATCGTCATAACTCTCTCTCTCTGAGCATCAGATTGGAATTATGTAAAAAGTGGCCAAAAGTAGACAAACTTTATATTACTGTGTATTGATTTCAGAGCCGAAGCAGGAAACCATGACACGTGGCACGCTGTAAAATTTTGCTCTACTAAACCAGTCCATAATTAGATCATTGTGGGAGATTGGGCATAAATTTTTCTTGAAGAATCCAAATCAGGTCGAACCTATGGAATTGGAAGGAATATTCAGAGGAATACTAAAAGAATAAAGATAAAATCTTGGGGACCCAAAATTACAGAGATACATCATTTTCAACATCGAGCTCCTCAAAAGCAAGAAAAATTGTATATTGTTTTTTTAATTGCATAAGTCTTGTTTGAAAAGTCAGTTTGAAGTGATTCCAAGAGCATATTAAAGCATATATATAAGTATTGGGTTATAAAATTCCACCTACAAAAACATCAAAACCCATTAAGCCCTCAGAAGGCTCTACTATGACTCATGAAGTGGAAGAAGTGAAACATGATATATCAAAATCACAAGACCAAGTGCAACAAATTTCACTATCACAAAGGCTAAAAAAAAATGAAATGGAAGATAATATGGATGGTTTGAAGAGATGAGTAGAAGCTAAGATGGATGGTTTGAAGAAATGCGTGGAAGCTAAGATGGATGGTTTGAATAATGGGATGGAAGCTAAGATGAATGGCATGGAAGCTAAGATCGATGAAAAAATGATAGGCAACATGGAAGACATGAAGAATGATCTAAAAGCATACATGGAAGGTTTCAAGAAATTTTTGACAAATTTGATACAAGAAATGATTCCTAATGGTAAAAAGGTAGTAGAGGAAACTCATGATGAGAAAAAAATAAATGCTAATTGTGATTTCATAAACTCTAATGTTGGATTGAAGACCCACCATATTCCAAAGATTGATATGAAGAAGTTTTATGGCAAGGATGTCATAACATGGATACTAAAAATGGAGCAATATTTTGATCTCCATAATGTACAAAACACACAAAAGATACACATTGCAACTTTATATTTAGAACAAAATAAATTTGTATGGTATCGATGGCTTTGCTCTCGTAAAAAAAATTTCACTTCGTCAATTTTTAGGGAGGAAATGATAGCACATTATGAGGATACAAAGAGAAACACATTCTTTAGCCAATTGATAAATCTCAAAAAAAAGGGTTCAATTGTGGAGCACATTGAGGACTTCCAAAAATTTAATATAAGGATAACTGATATTCCATAGGAACATGAAATTTTTGTCTTCATAGGTACTTTAAAGGATAACATCCAACATGAGGTTGGACTTTTTTGGGAAGCTAATTCAGTAGAGAAGGCATTGAGGTTGGCAAGAGAAATTGAAAGAAAAATTATGGCGACAAGGAAGCCTACCACTCACATCTATAAAGATGGAAGTTTTGCTACTCCTAGACTTCCACAACCTACAAGGTTGACACCACAACAATTGGAAGAAAAAAGAGCAAAATGGATTTACTACAGTTGTGATAGAAAATACACTAAAGGTCATAGGTATGCCAAGAAGAAATTATTTTACATATAATTTGAAGAGGAGGAAGAAAATGAACAAGAAAATTCAAAAGAAGAGGATATACACCAGGAACCAACACTAGATAAAGAAGAAATGAGTTCGACCATATCCTATAATTCATTGGAAGGAATTACCACTCATCAAACTCTCAAGATAGAAGGACATATCAAGAATAAAATGTAATAGTGTTGATTGATTTGGGTAGTACCCATAATTTTATTCATTCTAAGGTAGCCAAGGAATTGAAATTCTTCCTATACCCAGCACCTGAGTGCCAAGTGATGGTTGCAAATGGAGGAACTATAAATTTCTCTGGAAAGTGATGTAATATCAAGCTAGCCATGGGGGAATATGTATTGAATACTCCAATTCTTTCCATTTGAATGGGAGGTGTTGATGTTGTACTAGGAGTACAATGATTACAATCTTTGGGAACAATATCTTTTAATTTTCAAGTACTTTTCTTGAAATTTTTTTCGAAAGGAAAAGAAGTTGAATTATGGGGTATCTTAGGGAATCCAGGAAAGAGAAAGCTCTAATGTTATGACAAAGGTTCGAAATAAATAACAACGAGGTGTAATTGCACAATTATGCTCACTAGAAGTTCCAACATCAAAATCATCTATTTCTCCAGATCTCCAAAAAGCCTTGGAAAATCATTCCAAGGTGTTTGAAACTCCCAAAGGACTCCCACCTATTCGTGATCATGATCATGCTATTGATTTGATTCCAGGAAGTGGTCCTCCAAAAATCAGGCCTTACAAATATCCTTATGTCCAAAAGAGTGAAATTGAACGTATGATTGTAGAAATATTAGAGGCTAGTATAATTCAACATAGTCAAAGTTCTTTCTCCACTCTGGTAGTATTGGTGCCAAGAGGATGGATCATGGTTCATGTGTCCAAATTATAGGGAGCTCAATAAGCTCACGATTAAAGATAAATTTCCCATTCCTGTGATTGATTAATTATTAAATGAATTACATGGAACAATTAATTTTACCAAGTTGGATCTATGTTCATGATATCAACAAATTAGAATGAAGACTGAAGATATTCCGAAAAAAACATTTCAAACTCATGAGGGTCATTATGAATTTTTGGTCATTCCTTTTGGCCTTACCAATGCACCTTCTACATTTCAAGGGTTGATGAATTCCATTTTCAAACCCTTCCTTAGAAAATTTTTGTTAGTATTTTTTGATGCTATACTATTCTACAATAGGTCTTGGAAGGATCATGTTCAAGATGTTCACAAGGTGCTCAAACCATTGGAGGAGAAACAATTAAATGTAAAAACATCCAAATGTTTGTTTGGAGTACAAGAGGTGGAATATTTGGGTCATATTGTATCTCAGGAGGGTGTTAAGGTAGACCCTAACAAAATTAAAGCCATTAAGGAATGGAAAGTCCCCACAACCATAAGGTCGTTGCAAGGATTTCTCAAGTTAACAGGGTATTATCACAAGTTTGTTAAGAATTATGGGAGAATAACATCACCTCTAACAACATTATTGAAGAAAGATGCATTTTCATGGACTCCGAGAGAAACTAAGGCTTTTGAACATCTTAAAGAGGCAATGTGCCAAGAACCAGTCTTAGATATGCTAGACTTCACAAATCCCTTTATTGTGGAATGTGATGCCTCAAGAAAGGGAATTGGTGATTTTTTAATGTAAGAAGGAAGACCCATTACTTTTGAAAATATTCCAATTAAAGGAAAGTATTTACAGAAAGATATTTATGAGAAGGAAATGTTTGCAATACTAGATGCACTAAAGAAATGGTGACCTTACCTAATGGGCAGACACTTCAAGGTAAAAACAGATCATGATAGTCTTAAATACTTTTTGGAACAAAGTCTATCTTTAGAAGAGCAACAAAAATGGGTCACAAAGATGCTGGGTTATGAATTTTAAATCATCTACAAAAAAGGGAAGCTAAATGTTTTTGCATATGCCCTCTCAAGAAAGGATGAGAAGGTGGAAGCATTACCTTGTGCCATTTCTATTATCCAACCATATTGGATAACCTAACCAAGGTAGAAATGGAAGAATGACAAATAAGTGTGGACACTCATTCAAAATTTGCAACAAGATCCCAATACATATGATACATTTAGTTGGAATTTTTTTTCCCTATGGTACAAATGTCACTTATATCTTTGTAATAATTCCAAAATAAAACAAAATATTCTTTTGGAATTGCACACCTCTCCCTTAGGAGAACACTTAGAACACATGTTGAGGAAAGAATTTTTTTTCGGATGGCCTTAAATCTAATATTCAAAATTTTTTGGTGGAATTCTTGGTTTGCCAACAAAATAAACTTGAGACAATTAAGACCCTAGGTCTGCTACAAGCTTTTTCCATTCCAAGTCAATGTTGGGAGGATCCAAAGGAAAGAGTGTCATCATGGTGGTAGTTTATAGACTTACCAATTATGCACACTTTTGTGCATTATCTCATCCATTTAAAGCTAGTACAATTGCTACTACATTTATGGAAACAATTAAAAATCTATATGGAAACCCAAAGATTATTGTAAGCGACAAAGATCCCATTTTCACTGGAAATTTTTGGACGAAATTATTTTCTTCTTTAGGTACTCAAATAAACTCATAGCTCATCTTATCATCCTCAATCCCATGGGAAAACTGAGATAGTGAAATATTTTTTGGAAGGATATCTTTGTTGATTCATATCTGATAAACAAACACAATGGGTTAAGTGGTTACCTTTGCTTGAATGGTGATATAACACTTCGTTCCATACTGCAGCAAAAAGGACCCCATTTATGGCACTTTATGGATATCATCCACTATCCATCACATCATATTTAAGATAAAATTTTAAGGTTCAAGTAGTTGAAGATCACATCAAGCATCAAAAACAAGTTCTCCAACTCTTAAAGAATAGCCTAATTTTGGCACAAAATCAAATGAAACAATAGGAAGATCAACATCGCAGCGAGAGAATTTTTTATCTATGAGATTGCATATTTTTACGACTAAAACCATACAAATAAATTTCCCTCAAGAAAGCTAAGAAGGATAATAAATTGTTTCCAAAGCACTATGGTCCTTACAAGGTGTTGCAAAATATTGATACTATGACATACAAATTGGAGCTTCTTGCTTCTTTCCGAGTGCACCTAGTTTTCCATATTTGATGCTTAAAGAAGGTTAAAGGTGGAAAACTTCCAATTCAAACGATATTTCAAGAAATTGATAAGGAAGGAAAAGTCATATTGGAACCTGAAGCAGTCATGGAAACAAGAACTTGACAACTATGAAATTGATCTATTTCAGAGTATCTCATCAAGTGGAAGAACTTACCCACTGAAGACCACATGGGAGGATGAGAATTTTATACATAAATGTCCATAACTACTCAAGCGTTCAGGACGACACTTTTTTGAAGGAGAGGGGCATGTTAGGTCCCTATATTACTAGTTTAGTCCCTTATTTTTGTTAGTGTAGCCCCCTTATTGTTATTGTTGTACCCCTGTATCCC
Organism: Pinus albicaulis; assembly: GCA_034641835.2. Lineage (NCBI taxonomy): Eukaryota > Viridiplantae > Streptophyta > Pinopsida > Pinales > Pinaceae > Pinus > Pinus albicaulis. The sequence goes on from CM076577.1 coordinate 105,917,995, forward strand.
CATATTGTTATTATTGTGCCCCATAAAAGCCTATTATTGTTATTTTTGTTCCCTTACATTATTATTGTTAGGTCGGCTAGGATTATACTATAACCTGATGGACTCCTATATATATAAAGGAGGTTTTGTCATTTGTATCATCCAATAATTGTTCATTTATGTAATGTAAATGAGGTTTCCCCCTCAAAGAGGCTTATTTTTAAGTCACTGATCTATCTTTTCTTCTATTTTGTGAGCTAGATTGATAATAGAGGGAGATATAAAGATAGAGGTGGGAGAGAGAGAAGAAGAGAGAGATTGAGAGGGAGAGATGATTGAAGGGTAGGGATAGAGAGAGAGAAGCAGAGAGAGGGGGAGAGAGGGAGGTAGGAGAGAAAGGGAAGGATATAGAGATGGAGTTGGAGGGGGGGAGAGGGAGGGAAGAATAAATACATAGATATTTAGAAGTGGAGAGAGGGAGTGACAAGGGAGAGATGGAGAGAGAGTGTGTATGTTTAGGGGTGAGATAAAGATACATATAAGGAGAGATGGAGACAAGGGGGAGACAAGGAGAGAGAAGGAGAAAGGGAGTGATATAGTAACATACTTGGATAGAGAGATAGAGTGATTTGGGGAGAGAGAGGATTGGAGGGAAAAGAGAGAGAGAGAGAGAGAGAGAGAGAGAGGGAGAGAGAGAGGCGGGGGGGTAGAAGATAGAGAGAGGCATGAGATAAATGGAAAAAGAGGAAGGATGAGAGAGTGGACTTGAGAGAGTGGAATATATTGAAGGGGGAGAGAGAGAGAGAGAGATGGGGGAAGAGAGAGGTAGGTAGGAGAGAAAGGGAGAGAGAGGAAGGATAAGAGAGAGGACTTGAGGGAGAGGAAGATATGGATGGAGTTGGAGGGGAAGAGAGGAAGGGAAAGAGAAATACATAGAGAGTGAGAAGTGGAGAGAGAGAGGGAGTGACAAGGGAGATATGGAGAGAGAGTGTGTCTGTTTGGGGGTGAGATAAATAGACAAAGAAGGAAAAATGGAGAGAAGGGGGGGAGAAGGAGAGAGAGAGAGAAGCATATACTAACAAACATGGAAGGTGAAGAGAGAGAGAGAAGCATATACTAACAAACATGGAAGGTGAAGAGAGAGAGAGAGAGAGAGAGAGAGAGAGAGAGAGCAAGAGAGAGAGAGAGAGAGAGAGGTGGGAGAAAGGAAGAGAGAGAGAGGATGTGAGAGAGTAGAGAGAGGTAGGGAAATGGAGATGGAGATAGAGGGGGAGAGAGAGGGAGGAAAGAAGAAAGAAATAAAGAGATAAAGGTGGATATAGAGAGAGAGGGAGTGATAATGAAGATGTATACATAGGGAGAGAGGACAACATGAGGGAAGAGAGATAGGAGAAGGGGAGAGGGATGGAAGGGGAAGAGAAAGAGAGAGAGAGAGAGGGAGAGGAGGAGGGAGTGATAGATAGATATATTGGAGAAAGAGAGCATATGTTTTTGGGTTGATATAGAGAGATATCGAGAGATAGAGATATAGATGGAAGGTGAAGAGAAAGAATAGAGAGATGGAGACATGGAGGGAGGGACAGAGAGATTGATGGATATGGGGTGAGAGAGCGTGTGTGTTTAACAAGGTTAGATAAAGAGACAAAGAAGGAGAGATGGAGGGAAATATAGATATATATGGAGGGGAGAGGGGGGGAATAATATTTCTTGCACTAGATGCATTTATTTAAGTTCAGATGGTGATTTTTAATCCTATTTCATTGTTTGCACTAGATGCATTGACTTTAGTGTAGATGATAATTTCTAATGATATTTGATTACTTGCACTAGATGCATTGGTTTCAATGTATATGATTTAATATCCTATTTGATTTCTTGTAACAAATGCATTGATTTCAATGGAGATGGTGATTTCTAATCCTATTTGACTGTTTTCACTGGATGCCTTAATTTCAATGTAAATGTTGATTTCTAATTACATTTGATTGCTTGCACTAGATGCATTGATTTCAATGTAGGTGATTTCTAATCCTATTTTATTTCTTGCACTAAATGCATTGATTTAACTATAGATGGTCATTTCTAATCCTATTTGATTACTTGCACTAGATGCATTGATTTATGTATAGATGTTTATTTCTAATCCTATTTTCTTACTTGCACTAGATGCATTGATTTGTGTCATTAGGGGAATTTTGAGGTCTAAAATGGGCCCCCCAAGAAAAATTTACAAACAAAATAAACTTTATAAGAACCAATAGGATTCAAGATGATTATTTCAACAATGGGGGATGATTCACCATTTTCTAAGTAAAACTGTAAAAATATTAAAAAATAATAAAATAATAAAACTACTTTTTCAACTTATCTCCCAGATATTTTAGTCAAATTTCTAGCGGGAGTACTCATTGGATGCAAAATTTAATTCCTCATCCTAGGAGTACCCATGTTTCATACTTTCCATGAACCATGCTACATGAAAAATGAGAAATACATGAAAAAACGTGATTGCAATCACGTTTTTCATGTATTTCTAATTTTTCGTGTAGTAGGGTCCATCGAAAGTATGCAACATGGGTAATCCTTGGATTAGCAATTAAATTTTGCATCCAACGAGTTCTCCCGCTCTAAATTTGAGTTAAAACTTTGGGAGATAATTTGAAAATACGAGTTGAAAAAGTAGTTTTTTCTTTTTCCTCTAAAAATTGATGATGTCATCAAATTTTATTTTATTATTTCCACTATTAATTTATAATTTCCTTAGGAGGCCCATTTTAGACCTCAAAATTTCCCTAATGAGATGTTGATTTCTAATCCTATTTGATTACTTTCATTAGATGCATTGATTTTAGTGTAGATGTCATTTTCTAATCTTATTTTATTTTTTGCATTAGATGCATTGATTTCAGTGTATATGTTGATTTCTGATTTGATGTAATTGGATGTATGATGGTACATTAACTTTAAAGTCATTGGATTAATAGTGTGCATCGATTTCATTGTAAGCACCAAAAATTATTGAAAATGTACATTGATTTTTGCGTTATAGTAATTAAACCTATTAATATTGGAGAGCAAAAGAGACAAGGTATGATGTTTACTACAATAGTTGAAGCTAAATATTTAAATGGTTTACGATTTCAACTGTTCTTTTCATATAATCGCTATGAAAATATGACAAAACTAACAAGGGTGACAATAAGAATAGTGGAAGAAAATAGTTTGAGCTTAATCACAAAGAAGACTATTTTTAATTAACTACATTCTTATTATTCACATTTACAATCATTCAACACTATTATATTGTAACTTTGCATTCAAAATTTTTATTTCATCATTTTTCATCATTAAATTTATTGTACAATATTCATCATCTCAACAAACTAAGGTAACTAAGAAAATTTAAAATTAAAATGACTAGATAAATCTCAAACATATTTGACATATTTAAAATGGTTATATTACTATTAGATGTATTTACATATTATTGATAAAACTAATAATATTTTCATTAAATTTTCCTTCACCTTACATGATTGAAACCAACCTAGATCCATCTTAACTCTAGATCTATCAATCACTATGAGGGATAAAATCTCTCAAGGTGCAAACCTTTCCTCAAGTTTTGCACTAAAAAAAGAGGTTTTCCCCTCGACAAATTTGATCCCTCTTAGTGCTTGATAGATCTAGAGTTAATATGGATCTAGGCTGGTAGATATTCCCAATTACAAGTGAGGTTTAACATTAAAGTCAGTCGGGTATGAATTTTCAATATATTCAAGCAAGCAGAAAGCTTCCCTCATACTAAGGATACATAAGGTTGTACTTCCTTCAGTTGTTTTAATAACTTTAAAATAAAAATTAGTGAATGTTTAATAACATTTTTAACTACCCATGGCTACTCACACTGGCGTTACATTCATGATTAACATTGCAAAAAGTAGGGGGGAAATATGTGATGTTACAAAAACTATCATACAAATTTGCAACCTTCTTTTTATTGATAAACTTGTGGAAAATTATAATTGAATACTTAGAATTTGATTTATCAAAGAAAATTTTTTCCTATTCTTGTAGTGTATGGAGATTGGGAAATATTTTTTATTTCATCATATTTGGACCTATGGAAAAATAAAATTTTGGGTTACTATCTTGATTCCATTTTTATTTAAGTAGGGATATAATGTTGTGTTTGGTATTAAGTTTTTTGAGTGAATGCTTTTTCTACATTACTATAATTGTAATCTACTTTATATTTAGATGTAGTTATGAAAGTAAGGTATCAAGGTTGATTTTAGTTGACAATGCATATGAGTTACACAATTTTTTATTCTATTATGAAATTATTGTAATTGACAACTAATGGGTAAATTTTAAACCACATATATTTTGATTCATGGAATGATTTTACGATTGTAGAAATGCATCTCTATGTTGTACGTGATTTGAATGGTATGATTATAATATTTTATAAATTTATATTCAATTAGGAAATAGTATATCTATTAAAGGATGAAAGTGCATTCTCAATAATACCCTTTTTTTCCTCTCGCAAGAGAGTTGAAAGGTTGGATTGGTTCCTTCCAGGAGGTCCCTTTAGGGAGTACAATATGGATATAGATAGAATTTCCAAAGTTAGTCTCTTAATGGTTGATCACGTTTATATTTTATAAGATTTAAAAAATTATTCTTTGGGGATGTGTGCTAGAATTTCTAACAACAATTAATAAGATTTAAAATCAATATATTGTAAAAAGCAAAATTTACTTGTAATTTTTTCATAGTTTGTATGATGTTATTGATTTATGAAATTGGTGGTAGTTCATGGAATGCATGTAATTGTGTGTGTGTTTCCATCTAAAGAGTTGAGTTGAGCTGGTTTTAAACCTATTTTTCTTCCTAATCAATAAAACACCATATCTTTCCCCATGGTTTTTTACTTGAAACATAGTCAAGGTTTTACTACATATTCTCTTGTTGTCTCGGTAATCCATGTTATCCTTATACCATTACATTTATTCATTTATTTATTTTCAGGTTTGATAATACCAACAAGTGGTATTAGAGCACTATTCTTAAGAAGTGTTGAGGAATATTCATGGAAACGTTCCAAGGTAAAGAGCGCCAACCATGTATAGAAGAAAATATTTGTCAAATACTCAATCCATGTGTAGGAGAGTGGGGATACTAATTTGTAAACCCTAGAATAATATATGCATAAAAAAAGGTATTATTTATGTTAAAAATGTAACCATTGAGTAGATATTTTGTCTAGATACCAAGCCAATCTATGTCTCGAGATGAAATCTACAAGTTTTTAGAGTCATGGACGTCCACAAAAAAAAATTAAAGCATGTATTTTGTGTCATGCAATCAAGCCATAATTGTAGTGTTGTTAACTAAGGCAAGGAGAATTTAGCCATGTTTGGTTCACCGCAGAAAGAAAAGCATGTGGAACCAAGGGAGGAAACTCTCATGCTAGAATTTTTTATTTTATTTTTTCTATGTGGTTCAAAAACCTCGTATATCGGTGATCGCTACATCCATGGAATATTTGTACCATAAACATCCACCCAATGGGACAACTTCATGTCGGCTCAACAATGAAGCCTGAACCTGAGAGTATTGATAAAATTGAACCCATGACCTGTCAATAGTAAACTTTCTTTAATGACAAGGACTCTACCAATTGGGCTAACCCTGAGAGATAAATCACGTTGGAGGTTATTCAACGAAAAGTATAAATTTATGCTAGTGAAGGCCACCACTACTTGTTTGTATGAACCCTCCACATGCAAGAAAAATAAATTTTATATAGGTTAGACTAGAGGTTGTAGATCACGTGTTCATTTGGGAAAATTTGTGAATAGAATTTGTTGAGTCGTTATTTCAAGGAGGACACATATCTATATCTTTTCGTGTTTGTGTATGTAGAGAACACACACACACACACACACACACACACACACACACATTCTAATATTTTCAAACTGTCATATTTAAAATAAAATAAAATAAAATTATAGGGATCCAATGTGTAGAGAATTAATGGAAAAGAGGATGAATGCGAATTTTGAGTTGGACAAAATATAATCGTAAAATTAACATCAAGTCATGGAAACTCAAACAGCGAGATTTTTTTTCTAAAACCTAGAAAAATCCACGCTTAGGAAAAATGTGTTATTTGTGTGAAAAGTGTAATATTGTGTAGATATTTTGTCTAGATACCAAGTCAATCTATCTTCAATGGAAAAATCTACAACTTTGTAGGGCCATGTGTTTCCACATAGAACAAGTGGAGCATTTTTGTTGTGTGGTGCAATAAAATGATATTTGTAGTGTTATTGAGTAGGATAACGAAATTTCAATGATTTTCTATTCATTGCATAGAGAAAAGAAAGTGAAAGCAAGGGAGGAAATGGATAAAGGAGAAAGGTCATGTATAAGGCAGGAGTCTAATTGTTCAATTTTCTAGAGGAGGAATTTTTTGTCACACTGGAAGTTATTCAAGGTGACGTATAAATTGATGTTGGTGAAGGCTACCACTACTTGTCTATATGAGCCTCACCATGTGTAAGAAGAATAAAGGTTGCAAAATAAACCATAGAGGTTGTATATGCTTTGTTCATTTGATAATGTTTGTTTATAGAGGTAGTTGAGCCATTTTTGGGGGGAGAATACACACACACACATATTGATGACTATTTGCATTTTATTTTAGGAAGAGTGTCATGAAAACCATAGGATTTGGTATTCATGGAGAAATTATATATATATATATATATATATATATATATATAGAGAGAGAGAGAGAGAGAGAGAGAGAGAGAGAGAGAGAGAGAGAGAGAGAGATTAAATTTCTAGAATTTTAAAACTATCATATTTGAAAACAAAAATTCAATTATCGTTGGGCCTATGTGTAGAGAAATAATGGCAAAGAATATGAATGTGAAGTTTGAGTGGAGAAATTTAAGGGTAAAAATAACATCAAATTATGGAAAATCAATGTGAGATATTTGTTAGTGTAGCAAGGATTAAGTAAGGAATTATATGGAAATACTAAGAAACTTGCAATTATGACGGATTAGGAATTGGAATATCTAGAGGCAAGAGCTCTCAACGGGATTCATTAATGTATTCAAATGATGTTATGTTTAATATTATTAGAGAAATATGATCAAAAATATTTTAGAGAGTGATGAAGGGAATTTATATGAAAAAATCCTTGACAAACAAAATCTACTTGAAGAGTAAAATGTTTACTCTAAAAATGAAAAATGGTACAAAAATTGCAAATCATTTAAACGTGTTTGCTACTCTTATATTCCCGTTGACCAGCATGGATGATAAAATTAGTAAGGAAGGTAAGAAAGTTACATTTATATATTCATTTCTTGAATCATTGGATGATTTAGGAGTTTCCATTATCTTTAGTACAACTTATATTGTTGACTAAGATTTTATTTTTTGGAGAATGTTTTGCAAAGGAGGTGAAAAGTAACTCTAGTATTGGAGCCTCCACATCAAAATAAATGGTGGCTAGAGGTTAGTCCATAGAAAAGGGATATAATTTGAGAGGTACATCCATAAGAGAAAAGGAAAGGAGAGAAAACTAAAATTTTAGTATTGTAACAAATCAGGGCATCTCACGAAATAATGTTGGAAGAGGTAGGAATACAAGGAACACTAAAAAGAGGAAGAAAATATGGTTGAACAAGTATAGGTATCATTAATGAATTTTTATCAATTTTCATTGTCCCCAAATACTATTAAGAAGGGTTATTATATTTTGGTTCTTCTCATCACATTTTTTTACATAGAAGTTGGTTTTCTTCTTATGAAGATATTGATGGTGGTGTAGTTATTATGGGATGTAATGTTTCTTGTAATATTGTTGGGGTTGGAAGCATAAAGACTAAAATTTTCAATGGTATTATAAGGAAATTGGCAGAGGTTAGGCATGTGTTGAATCTAAATAAGTATTTAATTTCTTTTGGATCTTCAGATTTTGTGGGTTATAAATTTATAGATTAAGGTGGATAATTGAAGGTGTCCAAGGGAAATTTGGTAGTTATGAAGGCTACAAAGATCAGAAATATTTACAATTTGGAAGGTGGTAATCAAATAAATGAAGAAACATTTGTATATAAGGAGGAAAATTAATTTACTCATTTATGGCATCAGTAACTAGTTAATATGAGCGAGAAAGGGATACCATATTGATCAACTAAAAATTACTTCGAAATTAATTTGTATCTCTACATGCATTGTATTGGGAGCTTGAAAATACTAAGACGGGGGGATGGGTCATTGTTGTATGATACAAATCATATTTTACAATGTTTACCAATTAGTTACATAGTCATCAATTATTTAGTCGACACTACAATATATTAGCAACAATTAACTCTTCCATAAACAAGATAATATGAGCATCAACCATGACATACAAAAAACATACATCACAAAGAACATAAGCCATAAAAGAACATAAAGAAATTGGATATTAGATGTAAACCCTTCCAAGAGAAAAACCACCGAATTCTTGTTCTCTTCTTCCTATTATTATTCAAAAACTTATTTACATCATATAATGGATACCGTCAATATGAAATCCCCTACTTCCAATGTATGCATGCAACCACTCAGACTATTTCCACTTCCTGATGGAAGCCACCACTTTTGAAGCTATACATAGGCCCCAACTTCCAATAGTTTCTCAAGCCACTGCCTATTAGCAAGCCATCAATTTCCACTAAAGGCCACAACTTCAAAACCTTAGGGACAACCTTTCATATATTTCTAGACTGGACCCACCAATATTTTCTCAATTAACTATGGATCTCATTTCATCAATTTTCACATTGGGCCCATGTATATCTCTTTGCTCAACATTAATAGAAAAACATCACTTTGTAATGCAACTCTCTTTACCACAACATATGCGTTAAACCATATCACCTCTAACCAAACATATACCAAACCTTGGTAGTATATAAATAACCAACTCCACTCACCATAACAATTCATCAAGTCGTGACTCACAAACAAAATCAAACATACTATAAACAACATAAATCCTTTCACTCTACTCAAAACCCTAACAACCATACTCTTAAGACTCAACAAAAAGGTCATACTTATCCTTTCATGGTAGTAGCAATACAAATACAATTCAATACTATTACAAATGTATATAAGTTCTCTTCCCCTCAACCATAATCTCAATAGCAACACCACATCAAGATCATGGCACTACAAGGTTCATGGCAATAATGCATCAATAATAAAAATACTTTATGGTAAAATAGTAGCATACAAGACAACTACAACCATAGACTCAACAATGGATCCCCTAGAATTGAAACATGTTAGCATCAAATTCAACCTTCACATACTGCCTAACACACTGTTGAGATTCAACAAGAAGATTCAGCTCGCACACCTAGTACATTAAGAACGTGGCTGCATTTAGCACCTAGTTGCATTAAGCACCCAGACTAGGGTGGGGCCCATAGTGCTATTTTTGGTTGCATGTCTATTTTTATTATCCCTTAATTAAGATGGACATTAAGCTATAATCTATTCTCAATATGGACTTGAATGAGTTAACTGAAAGTGATAAATTCAATTGGCTAGTGGATTTCGAGTTAGAGGTTGGTTGGTGGGATATCTAGAGTAATTAAAGTTGTAACAGAGTTCAAAGTGAAATGGTGCATGAGTTGGTGCAAGTTGTAAACATTTTAACTTAGTTAAGTGAGTTAAAATCACTTGTGCTGGTTGTAACTCAAGATACACTAGTGAGAGATCTAGTGAATTAAATATTAATTAATTCACAACCAGTGATATCACATGAAACTGAGGATTTACTATTATTAGCTACATGCATGTCAGATCTAGTGGAGACCTAGTTAAGTTCTAGGTGAAAGGGAATTTGACTATCAGTTGTAGGATTATCTGCTTGCACACATGAAGGAAAACACCCACTGGAGTTCCCATGATACTTGCGCAGTAAAGGCATGAAAGAATTCCTATCTTTTATGGATGTTTACCATCACGGATTGTGCAAACAAGGCAAGTTATCTAGAGGCTGAGAATTGGCAATTTGTTGGTTATTTTTTCATATGACAGTGTGAGAAAATTAGCTGATGTAACGAGGGCTCTTGTGAGAATATTTTTTAATGTAATTGTTTCATAATCCATGCTTAATATACAATAGAATATAGTGGGGTTTTTAGCTGTAATATTTCCCCAGGAAATTTTTTGTGTTGTGTGTGATTGATATTTCTTCATGTTCATGTGATTAGCGATTGTGTTTTTAATTCCGCAAAAGATTTGTAGAAGTGATTCAATATGTAAATTTAGTACATTTTTATATCGGGTGAATCCAAGATATACATGATTTTTGTATAATTTCTACATGGTATCAGAGCACAGGAAATTGCAGAAGTGAAGCAGGAGTTGAGTTTCTGACTGGATAGAATTCGAATCTGCAGAAAGACTTTCTTAGTGTTATAGCTGATTCAAGATCAAAATGGATTTCAATGGCCTGAGGTTAGAGTATGAACTTGAGGGCATCTTGAACTACATTTCTTGGAAGGATAGGATGGAGGCAGTACTCAAAGACGATGGCTTGAAGGAATTCAATAAACAAGATGTTCCTAAGCCAAATGATGCAGATGCTGCAAATCATGATGCATGGAAAAATAAAGTTGCAAAGGCGAGGAGGATCCTATTGGAGGGAGTATGAGACCAAATTGTCTCAAGCCTCCATGGGAAAGACACACCATATGAAATGTGGAAGGCTTTGATGGATCTATTTCAAAGTAGTAACGACCATAGGAAATTGGCGCTCAAAGATAAACTCGAGAAGATCAAGATGGAAAAGGGCGACACCATTCCAAAATATCTCACGAAGTTTTTCCAATGTTGAGATGAACTGGGGAGTGTGGGAATAATAGTCATTGATGATTATTTGGTGAGCTTGGCTCTCCTAGGACTTCCCAGTATTTGGAACAGTTATCAAGACTCTGTCAATGGAAGGGAAAAATTTCCAGATTGTGAACGACTATGGTTGGATTTGGTGCAGGAGGAGTTCAGATGGAACACCAGAGATGGATCTTCATCTAAGAATGAGGAGGAAGAGGATTGTGATTTGGCTACCAAGGAGAGGAAGGGGAAGGGGAAGAAATTTCATTCTAAATCTGAGTCCAAAAATGGCAAGAAGCGGGACATGTCTAAGGTGAAGTGTTTTCACTGTCATGAGCATGGGCATTTTGCTACTAATTGTCCACAAAAGAAGAAGAACACGAAGGTTTTTGGATTTGTAGCTCGTGAGTTCATTTCCTCGCAATTTGAGCTTGGCTTCTCATTGATAACATGCATGGTGTCCATTTCATTGGGATCTGTGTGGTATTTGGATAGTGACGCTTCCTTTCACATGATGGGAGATAAGGAAATTTTCAGTGACTTGGAGGAGAAAGATCTCCAGATGCATATTGAGATGGGTGACGACAGACAGTACAATGCTACCAGGATTGGTACAATTACCTTTCATAGGGTTTCAAGTAAACCATTTCAATTAAAATATGTAATGCATGTACCAGGTCTGAAGAAAAAATTGGTCTCAGTCGCAATGTTGGAGGATAGAGGCTATGAAATTGTTTTTATTGATGGAAAAGCTTTCCCGCGACATAAAACTATCGGTCAATCTAAGAGGATAGGGATTCTAGCTAAGAATATCTACAAGCTGGAGGTAGATATCTGAGCAGCAATGATGGGCAAGGAAGATCAAGTGGTGAGCTGGGATGAGGGAGAATTATGGAACAAGAGATTGGGCCATCTTCACCAAGGAGCCTTGAAATTCATGCAGCATATTTTTACTGGTCTTCCCACAGGTACACTTGTTCATTCAGATACATGCAATGGATGTAATAAGGGAAAATATGTAAAGGCCACCTTTCATGAGAAGGAAAACTGAGCTTCCGGGATCCTTGAGAGAGATCACATAGACATGTGTGGTCCTTTCTCTTTTGCTTCAATAGCAAAACACAAGTACCATGTAATATTTGTTGATGAATTTTCTCATAAGTGTTGGATCTTCTTCATGAAGAAGAAAGATCAAGCATTCTTTAAGTTCTGTGATTTTAAGGCACTAGTGGAGAAAGAGTCGGGGAAGTAAGTGAAGGCTCTTAGGAGTGATAATGGTGGAGAATACATCTCTAAAAAATTCAAAAATGTCTGCAGCAAAGAAGGAATTCAAAGAGAACTCATAGAGCCTCATAACCTATAGCAAAATGGGGCCACAGAGAGGAATAACAGAACTATTGTGGGTGCAGCACGAGCGATGTTTCATGATCAAGGCCTACCGATTCATCTGTGGGCAGAATCATGCAATACAACGGTACATGCGGAAAATAATTTTCCTCATAGAGTACTTGGCATGACTGCACTTGTAGAGGCTTTCACTGGTAAGAAACCTGATGTTTCACACACTAATATTTTTGGCTCATCCATTTATGTACATGTGACCAAGGATGACAAGAAGAAGTTGGAACCAACTGTTGAGGTTGGGATTTTTGTGGGGTACACACAAACAACCCATAATTATCGTGTGTGTTTTCCAAACATCAGAATGTCTATTATGCGACGAGATATCAAATTTGATGAGGATAAAGCCATGTGGTTGTCCCTTGAGAGGGAGTTGGACCTGCCTGTAGAGGAGGAACTGTTAGTTCCCAATTATGAGTCTCAAGTTGTGGATCAGCCACATGAGGAGGCTCATGGAGTGGAGAAAAACACTCATGTAGAGCCATCCATCATAAATGGCAGAAGGAACACCACGAAATATTATACGCTAAGAATTGATGTTGCATAGAATTTAGGAGCCCCTACATTATAGTGCAAACAAATATAGTCTCCTGAGAGATTTACTGGATACATGGCTATTATGAGAAAAATTATTGTGACTGAATCATATTCCTTTCAGTAACTGGTGAAAAAACATACTTGGGTTGATGCAATGGTGGAGGAGTATGACTCCACTGTCAAGAACAATGCATGGGAGATTGTCCCAAGACCGGTCGACAAATAAGTGGTTGGATCGAGATGGACCTAGAAGATAAATAAAGATGATGATGGGAGTGTGGAGAAATTAAAGGCTAGATTTGTGGCCCGGGGATTCTCACAGATCTAGGGGATATACTATGATGAAACTTTTGCGCCTGTTGCAAGGTGCTCTTCCATAAGATCTATCCTTGCACTCTCAGCATATATGGGCTAGCACATTCATCAGATGGATGTGAAAAATGGATTTCTCAATGGGATCATTGAGGAAGAGATGTACATAGAGTAGCTTGAAGGTTTCAAGATCTTCAACTACGAGTCACATGTGTGCAAACTCAAAAGAGCATTGTATGGGTTGGACCAAGCACCATGTACTTGATACACTCAGATAGACAGCTATTTCACCGGACTGGGCTTCACCAAAAGTGAAGCAAATGAAAACCTGTACCAGATTGTGGTTGAGGGTAAGATATTGATCATTGTTCTTTATGTTGATGATCTAATTTTGACTGGTGATGAGAAACTGATACATCATGCAAGGAGGATCTTGCAAGGGAGTTCGAAATGAAGGACATGGGACTCCTTCATTATTTCCTTAGATTGGAAATATGGTAGCGGGATGGTGAAATTTTTGTGTCTCAAGGAAAGTATTCAAAGGAGATATTGGGTAAATTTAACATGGAGAGCTACAAAACCATGGATATTCCTCTTCCAGGAAATTGGGGGAAAGAGGATGCTACTTCTGGATAGGTACTATATGCTATTATCTAGTGACAATTAGTGGGTTCACTAATGTATCTAGTGAACACAAGACCAAACATTTTCTACGTAGTTAACCAACTAAGTCGAGCTATGGCTAAGCGTACCAAGGTATTTTGGAAGGCGGGGAAGCATGTCCTAAGATATTTAAGGGGCGCATCATAGTATGGTCTATGGTACAGATGGACAGATGGAGTGAAGTTGCATGGCTTCACGGATGCAGATTGGGCTGGAAGTCCATGAGATAGAAAGAGCACATCAAGGGGGCTCTTTAGCATTGGGTCGACAACAGTTTCCTGGTATAGCAGGAAACAACGATTCGTGGCACTCAGTTTAGCGAAAGTAGAATACATGGAAGAAATTCAAGATGCATGTGAGGCTATCTCGATGAGGAAGATCTTGATTGGTTTGTTTGGTTCTCAGATGGATCCAAGAGTGATTCATTGTGATAATCAGAGTTGCATTAAAATCTTGATTAATATTGTGTTTCATGATAAGTATAAGCATATATATATCTGGTACCATCATCTCAAATATTGTGTGCAGAGGAGGATCATGTTGCTTCAGTACATTCCCATGGAAGATGAGGGTGTAGATATTCTGACGAAGGCGCTCACCAAGAGAAAATTTGAATGCCATAGAGACAGGATCAGGGTGAAGGATAATCCCTTTCTTGTTGAGAGGGAGTTTTGAGATTCAACAAGAATATTCAACACCCACGCCTAGTGCATTAAGCACCTGGTTTCATTCAGCACCTGGTTGCATTCAACACCTAGAATATGGTGGGGCCCATAGTGATATTTTTGGGTCCATGTCAATTTTTATTATCCCTTAATTAAGATGGGCATTAAACTGTAATCTATTCTCAATGTGGACTTAAATGAGTTAACTGAAAGTGATAAATTCAGTTAGCTAGTGAATTTCGAGTTAGAGGTTGGTTGGTGGGACATGCAGAGTAATTATAGTTGTAATAGAGTTCAAAGTGCAATGGTGCATGAGTTGGTGCAAGTTGTAAATAGTTTAACTCAATTAAGTGATTTAACCTTAGTTGTGATAGTTGTAACTGAAGATACACTAGTGGTAGATCTAGTGAATTAAATAGTAATTAATTCGCAATCAGTGATCTCACATGCAACTGAGGATTTACTGTTATTAGTTGCATGCATGTTGGATCCAGTGGAGATCCAGTTGAGTTCTAGGTGAAACGGAAGTTGAATATCAGTTGTAAGATTATCTGCTTGCACACATGTATGAAAACACCCATTAGAGTGCCCATGATAATTTCACAGTCAAGGCAGGCAAGAATTTCTATATTTTAGGAATCTTTATCATCACAGATTGTGCAAGCAAGGAAGGTTGTCTGCTGGGTGAGAATTGGCTATGTGTTGGTCAATTTTTCATATGAAAGTGTGAGAAAATTTGTTTATGTACTGAGGGCTCTTGTGAGAAGAGCTTTGTATGTAATTGTTTCATGATCCATGCTTAATATATGATAGAATATAGCGGTGATTTTAGTTGTAATCTTTCCCCAGGAAATTATCTGTGTTGTGTGTGATTCATCTTTCTTCATGCTCATGTGATTAGCAATTGTGTTTTTAATTCCACAAAATATTTGTAGGAGATATTTAGTATTTAAATTTAGTACATTGTTAGATCGGGTGAATCCAAGATATACATGCTTGTTGTATAATTTCTACACACACACAACCTCTAAATCGCATAGGGTCTATGAAAATTCATCGCAATGAATTCGTTACATATGCACCAACACTTAGATATAAAATGTAATCAATTATCACTATGTCACACACTATGGGTCATTCACCTAATCACATTTCTATAAGGTGCCCTAATCATTCTCTTTGTGCTACAAATATCACACATAATATGAACAACTCAACACACACATCATTTCAAACTATGCTCATGTACAATATACAATTCTCTCTCTCTATAGTCAATACTTCTAATTGTGCTTCCTTATGGTCTAATGATCTATGCACAAGGATGTTCATATGTTTTGGCCCCCAATCACATCATTGTATAGAACACTGGTTAATCGATCCATAACTCAAAATCATACTTCATTTTGGAATGTCTAATGGCATATTAAACACACTTATTATTATACCCTTATTTCTGATACACATAACTACATAGTCTAGGTCAAAATGTTGTAAGTTTCAAATCACTCATCCACCTTTTGTACACTTATCCATGACTCCTACAACATCCAAAATTTTAATCGATCCAACATACAACACTTTAAACCAATTTACCAATCATCAATTTGGACTACATCAAACACACAGTGAATATATTGCAGTATCCTTCAACTAGATCAACTACGATTAATGACATCCCACTACCTTTTGGTGAGAATATCAACATGTGTTAGATAATAAATGAAATAACTAACTATGACTGATAAAATCACTTCAAATCTCTTCTAATGTTGTGACCAAATTAACAGAGACCATATCCAATGAATTGAACATCATCACTATGTGGACCAGATCAAAATATATTCATAACCAAATCATTCCATTAACCAAATCAACCATACGTTAATTATTCTACCATGTCAAAACATTAAAATCATTCCACAATATTTCGGAAGACCAAATCAATCTACTGATGCATTCATACATTTGGAGACGAAATCAATTATCTTGCAGAAAGGTATCATGAGAAATTTCACTGGTGCAAGCTCATGGTATTTATTTTTTCACCTATAGGAAGTGGATTTGGCTTCTTTGCATTTAATATGACTTGTGGACACTATTTTTCCATTAGAAATCTAGCCTCTAAAAACTTGTGTCTACCAAATGCCTACTCTTAATCAACGTACATAATCTAACGTGGGGAGACATAAAATTATTAAACCCAAATTTGTATAGGCTTATATCATCACAACTTCAAACACCTCTACACATAAACCATACATTAATATCATCATGGAAGCACACTTGACTATTGACATCAATTCCAACATGCCAACACCAAGCTGCCAACACATTATATATTTGGTAAGAAGAATATAATTTTTTTTTTAAAGTAGGCAGCAATAATAGTAACAGAATTATTGATTAGACCCATTTTATGTTTTGGGACCATCCTCTATAGTTTTGTTTAAGGGATTGTCATATTTTATAAAATTGAAAGACAATTTCTCTAAACAAATTTTGTTCTATGCCTTGAAAATATAATTTGATATATTTAATATTTAAATAACTTAGAGTTACAGAAGAAAAGATAATTTGTAAGAAAATCAAATTTTTAAGAATAAATAATTGAGGCAATTTCACTTCTTTAGAATTTAAAAAATATTGCAAAGAAGATGACATCAAAATACACACAAAAATAAATTGTATACTCCTCAGCAAAATGGTGTGGAACAATGTATGAACATGACTCTTCTATAAAGAGCAATGAGCAGGCTCAAAATTTCTAATTACAAACAAGAATTGTGGGTATATGTAGTCATTATTAATTCATATCTTATAAATCAATGACCATCAATTGTAATAGATTTTAAAGTCCATAAAAAGTGTGGATATGTCATCCTTGAAATTATTTAAATTTAAAAATTTTGAGTTGTGAAACTTATGTTCTTATTTCTAAAAATGAGTGTGTTAGACCCTAAAATCTGAGAAGTATGTATTTGGTTTTTGTGATGATGAAGCTAAGGGATATATATTCTCGGATACTAGTATTAACAAATTCATCATTAAATCATATATTTTAAAAGTTGAATTAGAGATGTATAACAAGTGCTACTAAATCAACACATTTAGTTTGAGACTCAACCACCTATAGAAACATGAAAGAAGGAAGAAACATTTGTTCATAAAGAAGTTATGAATTGAAAATATATTTAGGAAAATGTTGAAATATCATAAACAACACCAAGAAGGTCTACACATGAGATAAATCCTCCCAAAATATATACCAATTTTATTTTCACTCTTTATTTGGTTAATAATACTGGGTAAGCTTCTTGTTATTAGGAAGCAATAAATTATAACAAATATGCAACATGGAAGTTGGAAATGAAAGAAGAGATGGATGCATTAGAGAAAAAAAAACTCGAAACGTGTTGCAATATCTTAAAGATAAAACGATTTTTGGGTGCAAGTGGGTTTACAAATTGCAGAAAGGTGTTGATGGTAAAGTTGAAATATATAAAACTATATCGATCATAAAAAGGGCATTTTTAGATGAAATGTATAGATTTCATGAAATATTTTTTCCAATCATTATGCTTATTTCATTTCATATTATATTGACACTAATTACTTCATTTGATTTATATTTAGAGCAATTAGATGTGAAAAAACCATCTTTAAATGGAGATTTAGATAAGGATATATACATGGAATAGTCTAAGGATTTGTTCAATATCAAAAATAAAGGTTATTTTTCTAACTATAGAATTAATTGTACATTCTAAATGTAAAACACAACCATGGTGAAGACAAGGGTGAAGGATAAGCATTCAATTCTTACATTATTCATAATGATACATATTTATAATACTTTGAATGATCGTTGGATTCCATATTCCAAGGTATCTTGGATTCTCTAAGACTGCTTAGTTTCCACACCAACCCTTAGAGGATTGGGTTTCCAAAATCCCCCCCCCCCCCCCTTAATCCAAAGGGTTATGTATGAGTCCAAGAAGAGAGTGATAATACAAATGTGAAAAAATGTATGGCAACACTAGGTTGAATGAGCTCTCTGAAATGTTGGTATAAGGAGGTGGCTTAAGGATGACCACCAACATTGGAATGCATAGTGAAGCTCCCAGAACTCTTCCAAATATGGCACAAAGTTGAAGTCTTCTGCTACAGAAAGTGCTCCTGGTGCTTTGAAGAGGGAGGCCTTCAACCTGGAAAGGGTTGGTCTACAACCTGTGTAAAAGGGAGAGCCTCACCCTGAAAAGGGAAGTCTCAACCAATGGTGGTTTAAGGATGACTACCAACTCTAGAATGCTTAATGAAATTCCTGGAAACCTTCAGAAATTGGAAAGAATTTGAAGTCTTCTGCTAGAGGAAGTGTCCCCAATACTTTGAAAAGGTATAAGCTCAACCTCGCATAGATGGTTTAAGGTTGACCATCAACCAAAGGCATGTTTAGGGGCATCTTTGTCTCTAGCTGCAATTATGAATATGGTATGGTAGATTGTGGCGCAGACACACTTGATGTGGCTTTGAAGCTTGTATATGACCATCACTTCCCCCCTGTCAAATACAAGGTGAGATTATGGAGAAATCTCAACTGCAAGAATTTTTAATACTCTGGAAGAAATGATGACATATGACTGAAATATATTCTTGGATGTCAATGCCCATTTCCAAGAAGCAATCAATCCAAGAAGAATATTTTTTTTTGCAAGAGTCTTATTTTTGAAGCATCTGTTTGAAGAATGAGTGGTTTTATGATAGTTCTCACATGGATGAAGATCAAAACAATGATATTTCATATGGCTAACTCAGTCACAATGTTTGGATATAAAAATCTATTGTTTTTTATGTGGAAGAAGAGAAGAATTTGGAACATCTGAAGGTGAACTGTCATTAAGAAACCCAACACTTTGAAATTGAATGGGCTTGGAATAGTATGGAATATGAAAGGACACATCCTTTTCATATCCAATACCAGTTATTTTCTTGTTATGGACAAGCTGTTCCGAAGGTCTGATGATGGGCACGGGAAGTACAGACTAAAAGTTTACATATGCATGTAACTTTGTTGCTTCATTCGGCACTAGATCTAAATCAAATGCAAAATTATTGACTTGTTTCTTATGGGATTCTCTTTCAATGTTATGAATAAAAAGAGGTTCAAAATGATGACTCCACTGTTGTAATTGAGATTCAAGCTGCAAAAATTCCATTTTATCTTGTTAATTTTCGAGACAAATTTGAATTCCTAAGAGAGGGTATTTATTGATTTCGATTATGTCATCAATATTATATTGAATTATATTGCTTAAAAACTCTAAGAAATGATCAAGTTTTTCCATTTTTCAAGCTCAACAACACAAACTCAACAAATGAATGATGTCTACCTCAAATCAAAATGTAGTAGTAAACATACAAAATGACAAACAACTTTCGATGTTAGATAATCACAACTACACACTTTAAATCTTCTACTAGTATAAACAACAACAATATCATGTTATGCCAAGACTTCTCGTTGATCTTTGTACCTCCAGTTTTCTTATTGTTATCAAAGAAGTATACAATGAAGAGAGATAAAATAGAAACTATGTTATGCCAATTTTTACACTATCTTATTTGACATTGTAGGCAACACCGTTGTCGTAGAACACCATAATCGTTTCTTGGAAACTCATGTTCCAACCATTTTTCCTAATGGAAGTAAATAACTCTTCATTCCAATACCACTCTTTGACACTCGAAAGAACTGTTGTTATCAACTTACCTTAATTTTTTTTCTGATTCTCAAACTTGGAAAGTGGTTGCAAATGATGCAGTTGATGATATGCTACAAAATTAAAGTATTCAACGAAGACCTTCACCACAGTCCACGACATATTTAACAACCAACATGCATATATATAAGTGAATACAACACTCTATTTGATGCATGTAAGTAATTGTTCAACGTTTTCACATACCAAGATTTAACACTGAACTTGGTGGAGGGCTGAGAGGCTAAGGTGGACAATGTGGAGTGCAGTTGGATGTTAAAGAATTAATTGTTCGGTTAGTTTAGAATTATTTCTAAATTAGTTAGTAATCAGTTTCCAGATTCAGTTTCTGCATAACTATTTCTTACTTGTATAAATATACATTTCTCCTTCAATAAATGATATGGAGTGCCGCTATGCTCTCTGAAATTCTCTGCTGTCTCCTTTTGTTAATTTCTCATGGTATAGGAGTTGCATTAGCCTCACCAAAGAGTAGCAACAGAGCCAAGTTGGAGCAGTAAAGAGGAGAGATGAGCCTGCATAAGACTAACGTAGGAGCCAAGAGAAATCAGTTGTGTTGGTTTCATTTCCTTGCACCCACTTCAATCTAACGCGGGGCTGAAGTGGATCAGCTGCATTAAGGTAAATGTGGGACCGGAGTTCAAGTTCCTACGTTAAGGTATTTGAAGCAGATTTTTTCTGGAAATCGTTTGATTAAATTGATTCAAAGTAATGCATGTGCCACAAAATTGATGGCCGAAAGTTCATGAAGGCATGGACGTATTTAAATCACCACTGGTGTTCAAAGATTGTGTTAATAGAGTAAAATTTTGTTTGAGAAATGCCATGTAAGTAGTTTTTTAAGGTCCACATTGATTTAAAAAAGGAGGAAGCCCTTTTATGTGAAGAAAGGAAGTTTTTTTTTAAGTTTCTTTTTGGAAGAAAAAAACTTCAAAATTTTGAAATTTTTTCTTTTAAGGGGCTCATAAAAATAAAATGGTTTTAATGGAAAGGGTTTTGAAAAGTTAAAAGGGAAGCCCATTTTTTTTTAAAAGGGATTTTCATTTTTTATGGCATAATTTTTTTTTTGGGGGATTAAAAATAAAAAATAAAAACTTCAAATTGTGAGAAAGTGAAAGTGTGAAAGCCTTGTCAAAATATTTTTTTATTACATAAATTTTGGAAGTTTTTGGAAGCAAGGTATTTGATGCATATGTAGACTAGTTTGTTTGTGTAAGTCAAGCAACGAGGTCATGGGAAAAGCCAAGAGGCTAAAGAAAAAATAGAAGATTAAATAAACAGGCAAAAAGACGCCTATGCGTTAAAATACATAAAAGAATCAGTCGATGAAAGTATACTTCCCTTGATTTCAGATGCCAAGACAGCCAAGGAGGATTGGGATACCCCTGAGAGATGTTTTGGTGAATTTGAAGATGAAGGTGGATCTGTAGCAGCAGATCTAAAACGAGATGAATATTTTTTTTAATCCCACTGTGCTCAGTCACAGATGGATGATGTCTGCGAAGAAAGTGCAGAAGCGACAGAGAGAGAGCATGAAGATGCTTGTGAACCCCACTGTACAAAACTACAAGTGGACGAAGATTTGATGATACCAACAACATGGATTGCTGACAAAGATTTGGTGATTCAAGCAATAGAGCTTGCTGACGAAGGTTTGATGATTCCAGCAACACAGTTTGCTAATGATGATTTTTTGATTCCAGCAACAGAGCTTACTAACGAAGATTTGATGATACCAACAATAGAGCTTGTTGATGATGAAAACTTGGTGATAACAGCAACAGAGTTTGCTGATAATGATATGCTGAATCGATCAATACAACTTTCTGATGTAAACTTTGATAAAGAATATTTATTGACTAATGATGACTGGTTGCAGATGATGCAACAAAAACATGATATTGACATGATGTTATTTGGTGAGATAACCCCACTTAAAACAGTGGAAGACAACATGTTTGCAACATTACAGGTTAGTCGAGAAGAGATAGAGGCAGAGAAGGAAGAAACAGAGAAAGAAGCAAAGAAAGAATTCTGCAAAGGGAAAGCAAAAATAGAGATAGAGGCAGAAGCAGAAAAGGAAACACAAGAGGAGAAAGCTCTCATTGCAAAGTAGAAAGACCAGAAGAAAGCTCTTATTGCAGAGCAGAAAGAATAGAACGAATGTCGTTCTGCAAATATTTTTAATTTTAACATTAATTTCAAGTGTGCAGGTACACAGATTGATTATCGAGAAGAGTTAAAGTTTATTTAAACATGGCTTGCAACACCATGTCTAGATGAGATCTACACAGAAGATATAGATATGAATGTTGAACATGACATGCATGATGAACATGTAAATGTAATTTTCATGCATTGTAGTTTTGAAGAAATAAGATATTATTCTAATACTATGTTGCAGCAGATTGATCATGAAAAGTGCACTACAGAAGACAATATGTGGCAGCAACCCACATTTCTTGAAGATGTCCAGGGCATGCTTAGACAACCTGAAATAGTAAAAGACCTGCACCAGCAAATGAAGAATCCGGAGAAATCCATAATTATGTAAATATATTTATAAATATAAGCCTGCACATGAAGAGGAGAGAGACAAGAGTTCGTGAGGATGAGAGTTAGAGATAGCTTTTAAGAATTAGAGAAAACAGAGGAAAATGAAACTGATGTAATCAGGCCGATAGGGTCAATCCTCTCGAAATTCTATTTTATGAATAATAGATTTAAACTTGGTGTGTAATCGCGATTTTGGATTTGAGTTTAGTCTGAATTATTTTGACAACTTGAATTTGTATATGCTGGTGGTGCTTTTCTGTTCAAAGTTAAAATTGGATCATATTCTCTGTTATGTAAAGTAATGGTGCGTTGGTCATTGTATGAGATTTCGATTCAACCTGAAGCAAATATGCAATTAACCTTCATTGCAGATCCATGTTTTAATTATTTTTGGAATCGAAGTTGCTGGAAATGAGATTTAAAGGTGAGATGAGTGAAGCATAGACAGATTTTGGAAATTATGAAAATTCGAGTTTAATTGTTTTTGAAAAATTCTTGAGTGCTAATGCGAGGAACCGCATGACAATTTGCTATATTCATATAAAATTTCGTATATTGTTTGAAGCACATTTGGAATTGGGGCTTAAGTCTACAAATCTCAGAATCAAATCTGTGAAGTGGGTTTTGTGACAGACATAACCTCACATTTGGTTAGAAACATGAATCAGAAGTGATAAGGTGGAAGTATTATGGAATCCTCAGCGTTTGGAACTCTGCATTAGGAAAGAATGGTGAAATGTGGAACCTGAAGTCGTTTTCTTGCACCCGGTAAGGAGTTATCATATAGCTTTGAAGCAGTAAATGGTATTTTATGAGGCCACATGATTAGATTCCGGAAGTGACATGTGGCATAATAAAACCACCAATATCGCGTGATTCCAAATCGTTAAGAATCAGGTTGATTAGAATATGATATAGCACTTTGATCATTGGATCTGAGTGGGAGGAATCAATGGTTATTGTTTCACAAATATAAAGGTTAGCGTATTTTTTGAGAAATGTGTTAATTTATCTAAGGCTTAATGTATATTTGGGCATGCATCAATAAATTTGGTTTGTGCATATAATTTAAGGTCGAACAACAAACTTGGTAAAGTTTGATAAAAAAAATTCCACTTTAATTTATGAAGTGAATTGGTGTCAAAGGTATAATATATGGTTCTGTTAATAAGAATTCTTCTTATAAAATCAGATGATTTACATTGTCATGGGAAATTGGTGGGGTTGGTAGCAGTCTTACATTAATAGTTGGATTAGTTACTTACCCCGCATCAAAGTGGTATCACAGTAGAATTTAATATTCTGTGGAATTAATTGAAAAATTAAATTTTATTTGAGCATGTGAATAAACTGCATTATAATGGATTCAATACAAAGTGAGAACATGACACCAGAGATTTTGTCCAAAGATAATTCTGAGATATTGCAGATAATGAGGACTTCAGCATTTCATCAAAGGCAGATTGTGAAAAGACTTGAGAAAGATAGGATCAGGTAAAAGCTTTGCACAATTTTAATGATATGTGTATCTGATGAAGGAAGCAACAGAAATTTCAGCCAAGTAGGTCTGACAAGAAATGACTAAAGAAATTGCAGCAGATATGTTGTAAGGAAATAAAATGAATATGGATGTACTCAGCAAGAAAAGAAATTTAATTGACAGAAGAATTGAAGTGCAGAAAGTGAAAAGTAAAGCAGCATGTGTATTGTCCAAGACAGTGGAATCCAGTGGAAGCTCAAAGAGATTGATCATTTCAATATCTCTCAGGTATGACTCATATTTTTATGTTGGTTCCTTTTGAATTGTTTCTATAAGGAATAAAATGATAGCAACAACATATAGTAGTAGACTGTGTAAAGAGAGAGAAGAGTTGTGTTAGTGGAGTGAACCTAAATATTCTAGCTAAAAGTTGGACAGGGAGAATAGCTGAAGTGTTCTCAAGAGAAGGTGAGTGGATTATATAAGCCTAGAGAGAGCGTAAGAGAGTTCTCAAAGAGGTTCCGGAGATAGAGAACCAGTGCTTTCCAAAAGACCAAATCCAGATAATGGATTAGTGAGGTAAGTGGCAGCAGGGAGGACTTGTTGTTGCAGAGGCTTAGTGCAACTCATAGTGAGTGAGGATCTCATAGAGATGAAAGAAAAGGTGACTGCTGATAGTCATAACAGGGGTTCAGAGAGAAGCCACAATGGAAAAAAGAAAGATGCCAAGGAAAATGGCAAAGGAAAGGAAATGAGTCAAGAGGTATTTGACAGAGAAATTGCAGAATTAAAAGCAAGTATTGATGTAATAATAATGCTACTAGAAAAGTGTGATAAAGGCCAAAGTTATGATTGGACTATGGGAAGAAAGAAGATAAAGTGGAAGTTGTTGCAAAAGTAGATAAACGAGAGAATGTATATCAGATTAAGAGAGGAATTCAGAGCAGCTGAGTTAGAGATGGAAGATGACTATTATGGACCTGAGCAAGAATATTTCCTTGCTGAGGAAGGAATCATTAATTATTTATAAACTTTTGGACAAGTTCGGATCAGCAGAGAGATGTGATGATTAAGACATCAAAGAAAGAGGAGCCTAGTATTTTTGACAGTAATGATTTCTGTATGTATGCAGGTGATGAACAAACTTTACAGAATATGTTTATGCAGGTTGATGAAGAAATGGAGATGCTAGAAGATATGGTTATAATGGAGTAGTTCTTTATTGAATATGTGTTCAAAGACATAAAGAAGGGAAAATATTGAAAACTACCATGAAAGCTGGAGGTGATGAATCTAGTGAGATTGGGCAAAAGACTGACAACCAGTCTGAAGATAAAAGGAAATTGCAGATTGCAAGAGAAGAAGTAGGAAATAGGTATGAAGATAGCCTTATGACAATAACAATGAAGAGTATATGTACAGTGCAACCATTTGAGGTAATGGGATTATCTCTTTCATTTTTATTCAAAAATTATGAACCTGTATTAATAGTTAATAGGTAAGAGATTGTCTTGGAAGGACATACTGGAGCATTAATGGAAAGGAATCTTACTAAAAAATATACTATGGAAGATGGTAGAACAATAATTTTTAAGAAGAATTCAGTCCAAGAAGGTATAGCTAGTCCAGAAAAGGCTATGAAGAGGAGAGAAAAATAAGGTAGCCAAGAGCTCAAGAATAGATTGGCAGAAGCTGGTGCACAACAGAAATTTGAAGACAATGTTATTTGTACAAATTGCAAACAGATTAAAGATGAATGTAATCAGCAAACTAGAAAGAGACATGCCATCTCAAAGGATGGAGGCAAGGATGCTTTCATGCATGATGCATTTGCAGTGAGCAGCAAAGGGTTTCAATGGAAAATGATATTCATGGTGTTGACAATAATTTTTATTGTAAAAGGAAATTTATCATGGAAGGAAAAATATGTTGCATATGATTTTGTTTCATGTAAAGAAACAAAGAGAATTAGAGATTGGCATATTTTTATTGGAAAGGAAGAGGCATGGAAAAGACAATTTAATGGCTTACAAATTTGTAAGGGAGGAATGAAAATAAGTGTGAAAAGAGGGAAGGCTAAAGAGAAGAGTAGAAAACAAAATTTTGAAATTAGACAACATTCAGTGCAAAGTGAAGACAAAGAAGAATTTTTCGAGACAAGGCAATATGGAGGAAGATATGACAATTTTGACATGTCATATGTGCATCAAGAGAATGACAAAGCAGAGAAATTATGGAAGAGAGTTAGTAGAAAATGTAATGCATTTTCTGATTTTGAATTATTAATTGTTGAATATGTTTTCTAGGATTAAGGAAAAACTGCTCTTGGAGATATGTTTGTTCACACAATCATGAAGAAGTATGTAAATTCTAGAAATGCAGAAAGTCAGTTTTCCTTATGGGAACAAGAAGATGATAGTAAGCAGCTAGTTGACTCAAATGTTTGGGATGAAGAAAGGAGAGTTGGTATAATTCTTATACAAGTCAGTGCAGAAGAGGAAGAAGGCTGCATAAAATATAAAAGTGCATTCCACAGAAAGATTTTGTTTTTAATCCAAAGAAGGTTTGGATGTCAAGAGTTTGTTTTAAACTTGCAATTGAAGCTTGGGATGAACAGGAATAGGGAAGCATTTGAACCAAGTTCAATAACTAAATTATTTGCAGTTGATGGAAAATATGTGGTTGAAAGGTTATATGTTCTTGTATCAAACAAGAAACAATCTTATTTTGAAGTTGAGAGGATTTTACTCAAATTATTGGATAGGTGGATGATGAAAACTACAAAGGTGACAAGCATGAGGAATTGTCAAAATCAGCAATTCAAAGAAATATGGAAGGATATACAAGGCAGCATAAAGAAAGTGGTTTGTAGACAGAAGAGAATGTTGGTGATTAGGTCAAAAATCACAATGTACAGTCAAGTACAAGGAAGAAAGAAATATATAAAGTTGGAACTCGATTTTATTAAGATGATGACAAGACAGTAGCAGACAAAGGATCAGAAATTTATATTGTTTGAGAAGTTGTTTATGCAGGATATCAGCATCCAAACATTATGCAGAGGAGATACTCATGAAAATAGAGAAAAAAGACATCCACAATACAGGGTTTGGCATCCAGGAGAAAGAGAGAAGGTATTAAATGGACCTGCAATTGAAGGAGGACAGACAACCACTTAGAAGATGAAATTTGATGAAGTTTACAACAAAAGCAGTTGGCCGACTCATGAACAGAAGTCCATGAATTTGTTTTAACCTGGGGAGTCTAATGCAGGAGCATTCTTCAAACCATATAAGACCCATGAGTCTTATTCCACATTTACTAAAGGGAGTGGGTTCCCTTAATCATTTTATTTATTTTCCTAAGTTTAGTTGGGTTTGAGGAAATTTAATTATAAATTGATTATGGAGAAAATGTCATTAGTTATAGAAATCTTAGGGATGAATGAGAAATCCTAGGAAAATAAGGATTTAAGGGATTTCAAAATCTAGATTAGGAATTGGTTGAGTCAAAAGAGGAGAAAGAGGTTTTAGTTGAGTGATTTTTGTAGAGGATCAAGGATCCGTAGAAATCCATAATTATGTAAATATATTTATAAATGTAAGCCTGCTGTTGACGGGAAAATATGTCCGGCCAACAGTAGGGGATCTCCCCGGTAGAAAGTCCCAATTAGACTTTGAACCGTTTGGAGTAGGGATCCCGTCCGGGGTGTGGGTCCGGCTACCACTTAAATGACTTTCTCTTCGGTCTCGAGCAACCTGATTGAAACTGCAAACATACACTTATTTACATGATACAGAATACATGACTGATGTATCAAACCAATATATGACACTGTGCGTAGCAAGGTAATAGGCAAAATGCATACACTCAGGAAGTGTCATTAGCAACACATCTATGGGGTATGCATGCAGGATAATCTGACCACCAAAGAAACAGTTCTTTATGGCAAGAATATCCCTTAACTTTCCGAAAGATATAACGAAACGCTAATAAAACAGTTCATTAACATTCATCATAAGAGTAAATAATAAACTTGAGCATCATCAACACAATCACAGATAGCTATGGTGCATGAATGATACTATTAATAACACAGAGTCATTAATCAGAAGATATTCTGAAACTGTACGCAGAATACACACAGTGTTGTCACAGCTAAACACATCATCCAATCAAAGGGTTTTAACATGTATTGTATTACATATGCCAAGAGTATGATTCTTCAGTTACAATGCAATATTGCCTTTCAGTCCAAAAAAGAGCAGCCCTTAACTATGTGCCCCACAGGGGTATTTATAGTTTCAAGAAACGCCCTCAGGCTTTCCGACGCTTCAACTTCCCGACGGTTCAGCTTCCCTGCGACCTTTGCCGAACATGCGACCTGCGACCCAGAAGATTGCGACCTGCGACTTAGAAGCAAGTGTGACTTGTGACCTGGGGGACAAATGCGACCTGCGACCTGGGGACGGTCGCGACTTACACCTGAAAAGCTTAGCTATGGAGGTGGTTGTGTGATTGAGGTTTCTGGAACGTCAACTTTCTTGCCCTTGAGGAAATCTCGCCAAGTCTGGTAATCCGCTGTTATAGGAGCGACAAGAGGGGTTTCCTCTTTTATTCGATGCATACATTCCAGGGCATTCGGTTCCAGAGTCTCCTTCTTCTGAGAGATCAGGATTGAGAGGGAGGAAAGCTTGGTATAGATTTGTACTGGAGTGACAAGCAACCGATTTAGGTTCTCTTGTGATGCCTCGAATTCTGGTGCGGCAGCAGCTTGTCTCACGGGTTGTAGAAAAGACTGAATTTCCTTCTCTACCTGCTCCCAGTCTTTAGTTTCATCCAGTGCCCCTAATGACGGAATGTGATGAAGAGCATTCATGGAGTCAATACCACTGATCAGGTGATTATATGCAGACATCACTTTGTCCAAATCTTTGGCCAGCTTGTCTTTGGACTGCATATTCATCCGAATTTGTACTTTGGCTTCTTGTGTATGACTCCAATCCTTCCTAGGCACATGTTCGGGAGCTTGCTGATACTGCGCTGTCCAGTTCATCATTTTTTCCAAAGCTGCCGAGGCTTCCCTGAGCTGCTCATGCTTCTGTTTGGTTTCCTCTCGTGCCTCTGCCAATGGGGCCACTGTTTGTTTTAGTGTGAGCATTTCCTTATATACTTGCCTCATGGTCATTTCCAACACATCACACTCTTTCCTGACCGCCAGTGGGACCTCATTCACTTGGGCGGGCTTACCTTGGAGCTGTAGCATCTCACTTTCTAGTCTTGATTTCTCCTGCTCTGCTGCTTTTAGCCTGTTCTGTAGGGAAATAATCTCCCTCCTCATTCTAGTGACATTTTCCTCCGTGGCTGCGGCAAAAGCGGTGCCTGCTGACGCTATCATAACAGGGTTAGTCCTTGTATCTGGGACTATGTCCTTTCCAGTGGCGACCGTAGATATGGCGGGATGGTTTTGCGCCAAGGATTTCCTTTTCACTTGCCGTATTTTGAAAAAGAATTGGTCAAATGTCAATCTGGTCAGGTCGAAGACTTCTTCTTCTTGCTCCCCGGGAAAATCATCAACATTGAGGGTACTTTTCGCGCCACCTAAAGGGATCTCCAGGAGAGATATGTCAATGTCGTCTATTAGCTCGTCCTCCTCATCCTGCGTTTGACCCTTTTCTTTCTCCTTTTTTCGGTGCTCGGCTTCCGCCTTGTCGTGTTCCTCCTTCTTCCTGCGTTCTGTCTCTGCCTCTGCTTCCTTTTCAGCTTTTCTCTTTCGCTCTGCCGCGGCGGCTTGTTCTGCCTTCTTTTGACACTCGACTTTGTCAAGTTCTTCCTTAAGTTCTTTTTCTGCCGCTGCCTGTGCCTCCTTTTCCTGTCTTTCTTTTTCCTCTTCCTTTTTCCTTTTTCGCTCTATCCTGGCATCTTTCTTACGTTTCTCTTCATCCTCCTTCATTTTCTACTCCTCTTCCTTCTTGGCTTGGGCTTCTGCTGCTCGTTGCTGATCCGAGGTGTCAGGCCCTGTACTGGTCCGTGTTCTCTTATCTTTGGAGGAAGAAGAGCCTCCTGGCTTATGGCTCCTATCTTCTAAATTCTGGTGATCCTCTTCTTCTCAGTCAGAGTCGATCCCTGGAGCTAGATGCCTGTCTGCGTTGTACCAGTTTCTTTTTTCGTCCTCTGCCGGGCGCTCGACATGCTGATAAATCCATCTAAAATTGGCCCTTTTACAATGCTCGGGAACTATCCTGACTGGGTCATAAGTTCAGCAATCCAGATTTCTGAAGTGGTAACTTTTTATCTCTACCCCTTCACGCCCTACTTCTCTGAAGTCCTTGACTGTATAAGCACCAATGGTGAGAGGTAGAGCGAGCCAAGGTTTCTTCTTCCCTTTGGAAAGGACATTGGAGAAGCCTGAGGTCATCTGGGAACATACCTCCTGCATGAGCACCTTATCGGTAATAAACTTAGGCAGAGCATGTGGTGCTTTGAATGAGCCAAATACTCGGATGATTGTAAATTCAGCGAATGGAAACCAGTGTGCCACCTGACCTAGTGTCTCCATTGCTCGCCAAGACATGAAGGGGGTGTCTTGACCAAATAGTTTCCCGTAAAGGGCGGGAATGAATATATGAGAGATTTTCTCAATATCTGACTTGTACCTGGATTCCCAGAATACCTTGGTCTGCAAATGGATTGCCCGTGTCTGTTCAGAGTCCCAGTTATGTGGCCATCTTCCGTTGAAAGTGGTGGCGTCCGAACGTCCGTACACTCTGCACAGCATGGCGGCCACTAACTTATACACCTTCCTCAGACTGGCCACCGGGTACTCCTGGTCTTTCTTGATTTTAAATTTATCTGGTTCCGCCCACCATTTTCTGATTGTATCAACCATCGGCACTTCATTTGCAGAAAACCATCTCGGGGTAAAGTTTACCTCTGGTTGGGGTAGCGAGTAGTAGACCTGTGCTTTTGAGCTCTCCAACGTTGCAAAAGCTTTACCTCCACTATCTCGGATTGCGAAGTTCTTAGAATCCGTCTTCTGTATGATCCAGTCTAACATTTCTGGACACGGAAAGATGGCGGGATGTGACCCTGCTAGGTGCAATTTGGATTTCTTGACCTTAAGGTATACTTCCCGGTCCGGGAGATCTTCTAGAAACTCATCTTCTGTTATGGCGAACTCGCGGTATACTTCATACCACCTAAGGCTGTCCTCCTTTGCGAAGGTGCAAAGGGTGTCTCTGTATATTGGTGGAGGAGATGTTTGTATGTCTGTGTCTGACTCTTCCTCCACCACCAGCTTACTTCTCCTTCGAGATACCCGGGGTGCCATATTGCTGGAGTCGGAGAGGACCGGTATCGTGTCTGCTCTAAATTCACCTGTTGCATTCAAGAAAGAATCCCAGGATTCGGAGAGGACCGGTATCGTGTCTGCTCTAAATTCACCTGGAGTCGGAGAGGACCGGTATCGTGTCTGCTCTAAATTCACCTGTTGCTAAATACAGTCTACATATGCAGAGTTTAACTAGCTGCTCTCTGGGGGTCGCAGGGTCGCGGATCTACAAAAGAACTCACACGCGACCTCGCGACCTTGCGACTAGGTCGCAGGGTCGCAGAGTCGCTAACAGGGAGCCGCGCGACCTTGCGACTTTGCGACCGGGTCGCTGGGTCGCAGGTCGCACTTGAGCCTACCGGGGGGTTTCGAGCGCGCGCGATTTTGCGGATAAACTCTCCTTAACGGGAAAAATACGCGACTGGAAAAGGTCTAAACTGGAAATAAGGCACAGCCATGAGGAATTGGGCAAGACACAGGTGACCCTGGGGTTTATGGGAACCAAAACAAGAATAAAACTCAACCGGAAACCCTATCTGCTCACCAGCAAGTAATTAAGACCACGGGGTGGCTAGATTTTAGCAAGAAATGCTGGGAAAGGAAACACAGGGAGGAAATGGCAACTTACCCGGAAGAAAACGCGCCAGCCGACCTGTCAGAGCAATTCCACGATTTTCGCCGCGAGTCACAAATGCGACCTAGCGACCTGCCCTTATAAAAAAGGAGTCGCACGTGCGAGCAATAAATGAGGTCGCAAGTTGGTAGTTTGCGACCTTGAGACCTCGCGACCTTAAGGTCGCTGGGTCGCAAGGTCGCAAATTGCCTGACTTCCGACTCTTGCGACCTGGCGACCTGGCGACCTTAGGGTCGCAGAGTCGCATAGGTCGAATGGGTCGCAAATCATGTATTTGCGACTTAGCGACTTGCTCTTAAAAACTTTTACTTAGCTTCTTCTGGTTTCAAAGGGGGCTCCAAAAAACTTAGAAGTGTGTGTTATTATCTTTTTTTGTATTTTTTGGAGGGTGTTGTAGGGGCTACAACAAATGGCGATTCACTGGATGAATTCAGAGTCTCTGCCGATGAAGGGTCGATGAGGGAGGAGGGAGGGGTCTAATACTAGCTTGCTCTTTTACCTCAGAGTTTACACCTTCCTTCCTTTGCCACCCCGCATAGTTGCCTGGCCTTTTGTCTTATTGGGTGCAGTTCAACCGAAATTTTAATTCCTCGCGCTCCAGGACCGAGAGAGTCGGGGAAACCTTGGACAACTGCAGGGTCCGGTACAATTATTTCGTCCTCATGGTGTTGCTCCGCTACCAGCAAACCTTTCGGCTCCGGCGGAGTCACTGCCTAAGGAGTCATGAACGTTGCTCCGCTGCCAGCGAGCCTGGTCAGTACCCCGGCGGAGTCGTTACATCACCTCTCTGCGCAGGAAGCCTTTCTCAATCCTTTACCCTTTATTTGTGTGCGATTGCACTTATTTGAGAATGTGCCTGTGGCACTTATTTAGATGGGCATATTTTGCATGGGCGGATGAGGGATCCCGACTTATTTTGCTTGCAGAGAGGTTGCTCCTGGTCTCATATGAGGACTCGGGTTTTTCCCGGATGACCTGCAATTCTCTTTGAGTTAGCCCTGTTCCCTCACGATCCGGTTGCTGCTATGCAAGACCTTCTCTGCCTGCACCCATCGAAGCCGCTAGGTGGTTCCTTATGCTTGAAGACTCCAGTAAGGCCGTGTACTATCCTTTGGTGCCCATTACAAGCGAGTTTTGACTGCCCCGTGTTTTGCGGGAAGGGCCTTTCATCAGCACAGAACCTCTTCAAGGAGCGAGCCAGTTGCGGGCAGCTTAGACAAGGTTTTCTTTGCAGAGTTAGAGACAGAGTTTTCTTTCTTTCTTTTTTTTTTTTTTTTTTTTTACTTGGAAAACAAAAAAAGCGACTTTTATAATACAGGGGGGAAACAGCCCTTTGAGGGCTACTCAAGTAAAATAGTGTTTGAGGTCATGCCCGTTTACCGGGAGGACCTCGACCTTTCCTTCCATAGTTTGCAATCGGAAGGTATGGGGACCCACCTTTTCTTTAACCTGAAAGGGACCTACCCATAGTGCTTGAAATTTGGCATGTTTTCCTTTTTCTTCGTGAGCTTTATCCCACTTTAGGACAAGATCTCCTATTTCAAATTTCTTATCTCCCACAGACTTTTTATCGAACCATTTCTTGATCCGGCTCTGGTGGATGGCGAATTTCTCCCGGGTTTTCTGCCTTTCCTCTTCTAATTTCAGCAAGGTGTCAATGCGGGTTTGCAATGCGGGGCAAGGGGTACCATGACACTCTTGAGACAACTGCAGAGCGGGAAGAGATAAATTGGGGGGGAGGACAGCTTCTTTCCCATACACGAGAAAATATGGTGAGGTGCCTATTGAGGACTTAGGGGTGACGCGATCAGCCCAAAGTGCATTTTGTAGAGCGTTATGCCAGTTGCGTTGGTGAGACAGAAGGGTCTTTTTAATGATGCGAATCAGATTTTTATTTGCTGATTCTGCCAGACCATTTCCTTGGGGATAGTACTTTGCAGAGTGTTTAAGAACAATGCCATTTTCCAATGCAAAATCATATAATTTAAAAGATGAAAAATACGTTGCATTATCAAACACTAAGGAAGTTGGAACGCCAAACCTGGTAATGATGGAATGAGTGAAAAATTGCATTACCTCCTGATCGTTGATTTGGCGTAATGGTACTGCTTCAACCCACTTGGTGAAATAATCAGTGGCTGTCAGAATGTACCTGTGTTGCTTAGAAGAGTGGGGTAAGATCTCACCAATGACGTCCAGACCCCATTGTTGAAAAGGTTCTTCTACTGCTACCGACAACAAAGGGGCAGCGGGACGCGCTTCTCAGCCTGCGAATTTCTGGCATTGAATGCATTTCCGGACATATGCGTGGGCATCTCTGAAAAGGGTTGGCCAATAATAGCCCGCACGCATAATTTTATGGGCAGTGGTATCCCCGGCGAAATGACCTCTTGCTGGTCCATCGTGCAGCTCGGTTAAGATTTTCTGAGCTTCATCATATTCCAAACAGCGTAACATGACCCCATCGGAATGTTTCCTGAAGAGCTTCCCTTGGATTAACTGGTATGACGCGGCTTTGAGTCTGATTGCACGTTTCTGCTGGGCATTTAGAGCGGGGTCCAATGTACCATGTGCTAAATATTCTGAAATATCCGAGTACCAAGAAGGGTTCCTTATCTCAGGTACGACGTCGGTTTGGTACATATCAATTTCTTGTTCCCAATTATCTTCTTCAACCTGGTGGGAACTTGCGGCCTCTGCAGCCATTTGGCATAGAACTTGCCCTTTAACTGTGCGTGCTGGCTTAAACTCTAAGTCGTATTCTTGCATACACGCAACCCAGTTCCCTCGTCTCTCGCCCAGCTCTTGCTGCATGAACAGTGAGCGACCAGCTGGGTGAGGAACGTAAACCGTGACATGGTTTTTTAGGATGTATGGTCTGAAATGTTTGACCGCCTTATATACCGCATAGGCCTGTTTTTCGATTTCAGGATAATTTAATTCAGCTCCCTGCAGACCGGTGCTCATGAATGAAATGGGACGCTCGTCATTATTTCTGTCCTTTTGTGTGAGTACGGCTGCCAGGGACGAATCCGAAGCGAAAGTATACAAGCTAAAATCTCTGCCGAAATCTGGGCTTTGGAGGGAAGGTGCTTCGGCTATAGCTTTCTTGATCTGATCGAAAGCTTCCTTTTCGAGCTGATTCCATTTGAAGGTAGCATTTTTCTTTATCATTCCCTGTAGTGGTTTAACTATCTGGGCGAAATCTGATATAAACTTACGTACAAAATTGATCTTTCCCAAAAAGGATTGCATTGCTTTCTTACTGCTGGGGGGAGGAATCTGAGCAATGGCTTTCGCACGTTCTGGATCAACGACAATGCCTTGCTTAGTTATGATATGACCCAGCAGATTTCCTTCTGCTACGGCAAAAATGCTCTTCTTTGGGTTGAGCGAGATACCGTATTTTCTGCACCTTTCGAAGATCTGTCTGAGGTGACGCAAATGATCCCCCCGATGTTTAGAAAACACAGTAACGTCATCCAAGTAGACCACCACACTCTGGCCTATCAGACCCCTGAATTCTATATCCATAGCTCTTTGGAAAGTTGCCCCTGCGTTGATTAATCCAAAGGGCATACGCCTGAATGCGAAGGTTCCCCACTTAGTCCGAAAGGTAGTTTTTAACCTATCTGGTTCAGCCACTAGTACTTGATTGTAGCCAGAGAAGCCATCCAAAAAAGAGAACATTTCTGACCCGGACACTGCTTGTAGTATTTGCTCCATAGGGGGCACTGGGTAATTATCTTTATTCGAGGCCCGGTTTAAGTTTCGGAAATCCACACATAAGCGAATTTCACCTGACTTCTTCCTTACCGGAACCAAATTGGACACCCATGTGGAATGGCGAACCTTGAAGATAATGCGTGCATCTAAAAGTTTTTTGAGTTCCTTCAGGATCAATGGTTCCATCGTAGGATGTACTTTCCTGAGCTTTTGTTGGAAAGGTTTTACATTTTCTTTGATGGGTATCACATGTTGTATGATTCGAGTATCGTATGTGCGTAAGTCCTCATATGTCCAAGCGAACACGTCACGATACTTGCGAAATAGCTGAGTGAAATCCTGGGCCTCTTGGGGGGTGCAGTCCTTCCCAAGGTTGACGAATTTAGGATTATCCTCTGATCCCAAGTTCACTTGTCGATGAGCTAAGATAGAACTCTGTACTTTTGCATTTGGGGGGCCACGGAACCGATTTTGCAGATCGAAAAGCTTCTCAAGTGATACCACCCCTTTAGGCATGGGGTTTCCTTTGACTTGCTCGTACTCCTTTTGCATAGCTTGGTCGTGCTCATCTTCATCTATAGCAGCGTCTTTGAATATCTCTGAGTTACACATAAATTCCAACACCTGTTGATCATCATCAAAAACACGCAAGTTAGTGATATTGTCTGGCACGGAGGGTTTATACATAACTTCAATAGAAAAACCGTCCCTTAAAGGGGTAAATCTGGCGGCAGCATTAGCTAGAGTATCCGTCGCTGCATTATGCATTCTTAGAACAGATTTAATTCCAAAAGCGTCAAAAGCAGAAATGAGCCGCCATACCTCTTGCTGATACGCCTTCAAATGTGGAGACAGACAATGAATAGTATTGCGTACCTGCCGAGTGATAATCTCGGAGTCTCCAATGACCTCTAAGCATTTTACCTTCAAATCCAGCGCCTTTTTAAGCCCAAGGATCAAAGCTTCATACTCAGCAGTGTTGTTAGTGCATTGGAACTCCAGTCGACAAGAGACTAAGAATTTTTTCTTATGCGGATCAAGCAAAACGCAGCCAGCGCCAGAACCATCGAGGTTTTTGGAACCGTCGTAATACAATGTCCATATATCATTTTCCGGGTCCTTGGGGGCAGTGGATTGCGGAGGAATTTCGGCTTGGTGTGAGACAGTTTGGGCTTGTTCCTCTGCGACGAGTGTCATTTCAGAAAGGACCTCGGGGCCTACTGAAGACTGGGGAGGTCGATAACATCCAAAAATGGAATCTAGAAAACACATACCAAGTTCCTCCTGGGCAAAGTTGATGGGTTCATTTGTGGCATCCAAATCAGTTACAGTGTGTTTCATGTATGGTTCACTTTCGACTCTGATTTGGTTGTTTCTCCCCTTGTAAGGCAGCCATAAGTGGGACCAATCCGTGGCAAAGTATCCTTGCAACTTGCTAGACCAATCCCTGCTAAGCAGTACACCATAAGCTTCAGGGATGTCTACAACCACAATATCAATACATTGATGGACCCTAGAGTCGGATGAGAGGCGGATGATGACATTGTTTAATTCTCCAACGGCTGGTACTTGTGATCTGTCCAGTTGAATGATTTTTGCGTCAGTTTTCTCTGGGAGAATGTTGAGTTTCTTGCACACAGATAGAGGCATGACATTCGTGGATGCACCGGAGTCAACGAGACAATTGTGAACATTGAAGTTAAACATCTCAAAAGACAAAAGGAAGGGGGGGTGGAGCCTCTCGAATTCGTGTTGACAGCGTTCACTATAGACTGGATATCTGGACTGGTTTGTGCAGACGTGTTGCTGACATTTTTCGTATTTTGGTTGTTGGCAAAAGCCTTTAGAATAAGTTCTTTTTGATTTGTGATGCGGGCCAACTGGTAGAGTGAGATATTAGCTCTGGTCTTTTTCATGTCCTCCACTATGTTGTAGCTAGTGTTGGTTTGGGGACTAGGTTCGGTAGTGGTTTTCGATGGTTCCACTGGGAGCTTGGTCTTTTGACTTGCTTTGCCATTACTATTTATGGGCTTTTCTGGTGTAGCTTGTCCTTCGTTTCCAGGAGGAAGAATTTTCCTCAGGAAAGCCATTTTCTTGTCCTCATATGATTGTTCGGGGACA
The DNA here is from genome assembly GCA_034641835.2 of Pinus albicaulis. NCBI lineage: Eukaryota > Viridiplantae > Streptophyta > Pinopsida > Pinales > Pinaceae > Pinus > Pinus albicaulis. Next base: position 105,956,108 of record CM076577.1, read on the forward strand.
GTTCCTTTGCTTCTAAGACTATAATTTCGAGTGGGCTGAACCTTGGGACTGCCTGCCATGTTGATATCAATGGGAGCAAGACTCTCCCCCCCGCGGATTATATCAAAAGTGAGGACAGAGGCTCCTGGTTCCCCATCTAAGAGCGAACCTTAATCTCGATCAGAAACCTCATCCTCTGTCAAGTTTCCTGGAGTTTGGTCATCCAAAAGTTGGTTAACCACCGCGGTCATGCTGCCAATCCATTGCGGGCATGTTTTTTCAGAATGGGCAGCTTGGTGAAAAGAGCAAAAATTGTCTTTCCCTATCTCCTCCACGTTGAGAGCGGCACTAGAGTTTGACGGAGGTCTGCTGGTGTTGGGGTTACTTTTCTTGAAAAAGGGTTTTGGGGGTTTAGTAGTAGTTGAGGTTTCAATGCCCTTCCTCTTTAAGTCAGAGACCTCATTCGTTAGTAGTTTGAGGATCTTGGCCATACTCTCGAAATCAAAAGTTTCTTTCTCTCTGTTAGGGGTGGAGGAGTGACCTTTTTTATTGATTGGTTTGTGATCATCCTTTCCCTCGTGGTCCATGACTCCTATCGACAACATGTCCTTCTCTACCGCGAGAGCAGCTGCGTAATTTGCTGTAAGAGTAGCGCGGGCCTCACATTTGATGAAAACGGCAATATCCCTAGGGAGATCTTTAGTATAGTAGTCGATGGTGATAGAATCGTCCAATGCTAAGTTTGGAGGAAATTTTTGCAATATTGTGGCGAAGCGTTGGTTAAAGTCTTTAACTTTCTCTTTTCTATGACACTTGATGGTACTTAGTTCTGTGAGGAGCATAGAGGGTGTTTTATCTTCTGCAAACTTTTGCAGGAACACACGACGGAATTGGTCCCATGAAGTAATAGAAGCACTGGGTAGGGAATGGTACCAGGTGGCTGCAAGGTTTACAAGAGTGTGTGGGAACAATCGACATGCGACATCATCGAACTGGACTCTCATGATTTGTAGGGACAGATAGAAACTACTAATATGATCTTCCGCGGAGGTACCTTTCTCAGGATCAAATTTAGGAAGATGCTTCTCCGGGTGTCTAGGCATATCATGGAGAGGACCTAAAAGAGCCAATGGGGATTGAGCCATCCAGGCTAGGGGTTGCACCCTCCTGGGGTGCTGACGATATCGATATTCTGCCTCGGACTCACTTCCCGTCCCTGACACTGATGCTCCGTCATGATGGCGAGAGTGTTCGTTTTGGTGTCTTTCACGGTTATTCATGTTTCTAAGATGCTCCCAGTTGTGGGGAAGGGGCCTATTTTGGTTTTGGTGGTGATGATCGTTGACGTGGTGTCTTTGGCCGCGAACTATATCTCCTCTGCCTCCACGTCTGTGACCTCTGTTGACTCCACCCTCGTTTCTTCGAGGCCTGATTCCTTCCCCTACATTTCTTTGGGCTGTGTTACCTTCTCTTTCATTTCTTCGACCCCCTCCTCTTTCTTCTAACGGGGAATACACTTGGTTGTTGTTCCACTGATGTAAGTCAGGCTGAGGTTCGGGGAAAGGTTCAGTATCAGGGAAACCTTCACTATCTTGGAGAATGGGGTCATTTTCCTGGACTGCCCGCCCGAGGTCTTCAATCATGGAGTTTACGAGTTCAGGTATGGTGCTGACAAGCACACCATTACGAGTGATGTTCTCAGTAGGGGTCCTAGTGTGAGCCAGAAATTCCATGATGGGGGCATATCGTAAATCCCTGACGAGATTACGGGCAACTGGGCGTAAGGATCTCAACTGTTCATTAGTGATTTCAAAGTATCGAGCCACCTCCGTTGGAATATCCTCTAAGGGGGGAAGAGGAGGTTCGTTATTTGTGACCTCCCGGCGGGGAGTTTGTGACGGAATATCAGTTGTATGCTGGGAGGATGCCATGGCCCTCCTTCTAGCGCCAAATCTGTTGACGGGAAAATATGTCCGGCCAATAGTAGGGGATCTCCCCGGTAGAAAGTCCCAATTAGACTTTGAACCGTTTGGAGTAGGGATCCCGTCCGGGGTGTGGGTCCGGCTACCACTTAAATGACTTTCTCTTCGGTCTCGAGCAACCTGATTGAAACTGCAAACATACACTTATTCACATGATACAGAATACATGACTGATGTATCAAACCAATATATGACACTGTGCGTAGCAAGGTAATAAACAAAATGCATACACCCAGGAAATGTCGTTAACAACACATCTATGGGGTATGCATGCAAGATAGTCTGACCACCAAAGAAACAGTTCTTTATGGCAAGACTATCCCTTAACTTTCCGAAAGATATAACGAAATGCTAATAAAACAGTTCATTAACATTCATTATAAGAGTAAATAATAAACTTGAGCATCATCGACACAATCACAGATAGCTATGGTGCATGAATGATACTATTAATAACACAGATTCATTAATCAAACGATATTCTGAAACTGTACGCAGAATACACACAGTGTTGTCACAGCTAAACACATCATCCAATCAAAGGGGTTTTAACATGTATTGTATTACATATGCCAAGAGTATGATTCTTCAGTTACAATGCAATATTGCCTTTCAGTCCAAAAAAGAGCCGCCCCTAACTATGTGCCCCACAGGGGTATTTATAGTTTCAAGAAACACCCTCACGCTTTCCGACGCTTCAACTTCTCGACGGTTCAGCTTCCCTGCGACCTTTGCCGAACATGCGACCTGCGACCCAGAAGATTGCGACCTACGACTTAGGCGCCGGTGCGACCTGCGACCTGGAGACGGTCGCGACCTACGACCTGGGGACGGTCGCGACTTGCGCCTGAAAAGCTTAGTTATGGAGGTGGTTGTGTGATTGAGGTTTCTAGAACGTCAACTTTCTTGCCCTTGAGGAAATCTCGCCAAGTCTGGTAATCCGCTGTTATAGGAGCGACAAGAGGGGTTTCCTCTTTTATTCGATGCATACATTCTAGGGCATTCGGTATCAGAGTCTCCTTCTTCTGAGAGATCAGGATTGAGAGGGAGGCAAGCTTGGTATAGATTTGTACTGGAGTGACAAGCAACCGATTTAGGTTCTCTTGTGATGCCTCGAATTTTGGTGCGGCAGCAGCTTGTCTCACGGGTTGCAGAAAAGACTGGATTTCCTGCTCTACCTGCTCCCAGTCTTTAGTTTCATCCAGTGCCCCTAATGACGGAATGTGATGAAGAGCGTTCATGGAGTCAATACCACTGATCAGGTGATTATATGCGGACATCACTTTGTCCAAATCTTTGGCCAGCTTGTCTTTGGACTGCATATTCATCCGAATTTGTACTTTGGCTTCTTGTGTATGACTCCAATCCTTCCTAGGCACATGTTCGGGAGCTTGCTGATACTGCGCTGTCCAGTTCATCATTTTGTCCAAAGCTGCCGAGGCTTCCCTGAGCTGCTCATGCTTCTGTTTGGTTTCCTCTCGTGCCTCTGCCAACGGGGCCACTGTTTGTTTTAGGGTGAGAATTTCCTTATATACTTGCCTCATGGTCATTTCCAACACATCACACTCTTTCCTGACCGCCAGTGGGACCTCATTCACTTGGGCGAGCTTACTTTGGAGCTGTAGCATCTCACTTTCTAGTCTTGATTTCTCCTGCTCCGCTGCTTTTAGCCTGTTCTGTAGGGAAATAATCTCCCTGCTCATTCTAGTGACATTTTCCTCCGTGGCCGCGGCAAAAGCGGTGCCTGCTGACGCTATCATTACAGGGTTAGTCCTGGTATCTGGGACTATGTCCTTTCCAGTGGCGACCGTAGATATGGCGGGATGGCTTTGCGCCAATGATTTCCTTTTCTCTTGCCGTATTTTGAAGGAGAATTGGTCAGCGTCCAGTAAAGTGGTCAGAAGACTTCTTCTTCTTGCTCCGTTCAAATCATCGACTTGTTGAAACGTTGCACGCCACCTAAAAAGGGATCTCCGGAGATATGTCAATGTCGTCTATTAGCTCGTCCTCCTCATCCTGCGTTTGACCCTTTTCTTTCTCCTTTTGCCGGCGCTCGGCTTCCGCCTTGTCGTGTTCCTCCTTCTTCCTGCGTTCTGTCTCTGCCTCTGCTTCCTTTTCAGCTTTTCTCTTTCGCTCTGCCGCGGCGGCTTGTTCTGCCTTCTTTTGACGCTCGACTTTGTCGAGTTCTTCCTTAAGTGCTTTTTCTGCCGCTGCCTGTGCCTCCTTTTTCTGTCTTTCTTTTTCCTCTTCCTTTTTCTTTTTTCGCTCTGTCCTGGCATCTTTCTTACGTTTCTCTTCATCCTCCTTCATTTTCTTCTCCTCTTCCTTCTTGGCTTGGGCTTCTGCTGCTCGTTGCTGATCCGAGGTGTCAGGCCCTGTACTGGTCCGTGTTCTCTTATCTTTGGAGGAAGAAGAGCCTCCTAGCTTATGGCTCCTATCTTCTAAATTCTGGTGATCCTCTTCTTCTCGGTCAGAGTCGATCCCTGGAGCTAGATGTCTGTCTGCGTTGTACCAGTTTCTTTTTTCGTCCTCTGCTGGGCGCTCGACATGCTGATAACTCCATTTAAAATTGGCCCTTTTACAATGCTCAGGAACTATCCTGACTGGGTCATAAGTTCGGCAATCCAGATTTCTAAAGTGGTAACCTTTTATCTCTTCCCCTTCACGCCCTACTTCTCTGAAGTCCTTGACTGTATAAGCACCAATGGTGAGGGGTAGAGTGGGCCAAGGTTTCTTCTTCCCTTTGGAAAGGACGTTGGAGAAGCCCGAAGTAATTTGGCAACATACCTCCTGCATGAGCACCTTATCGGTAACAAACTTAGGCAGATCATGTGGTGCTTTGAATGTGCCAAATACTCGGATGATTGTAAATTCAGCGAATGGAAATCAGTGTGCCACTTGACCTAGTGTCTCCATTGCTCGCCAAGACATGCAGGGGGTGTCTTGACCGAATAGTTTCCCGTAAAGGGCGGGAATGAATACATGAGAGATTTGCTCAATATCTGACTTGTACCTGGATTCCCAGAATACCTTGGTCTGCAAATGGATTGCCCGGGTCTATTCGGAGTCCCAGTTATGTGGCCATCCCTCAACATGCAGCTGGGCACAGACAGCATCCAATAAATACGAAGCCATATAAAATTCTGACGGCGTTCCCTCATCTGGGGCTAAGGCTGAAGCCAAATTTGTTTGCACTGAGCCCATTAATATACCAGCCCAATTGAATCGAGTGCCGTGCACCGTTACGTGTTCCATAATGGTTGCCCATGCTCCGTTGAAAGTGGTGGCGTCCGAACGTCCGTACACTCTGCACAGCATGGCGACCACTAACTTATACACTTTCCTCAGACTGGCCACCGGGTGCTCCTGGTCTTTCTTGATTTTAAATTTATCTGGTTCCGCCCACCATTTTTTGATTGTATCAACCATCGGTACTTCATTTGTAGAAAACCATCTCGGGGTAAAATTTACCTCTGGTTGGGGTAGCGAGTAGTAGACCTGTGCTTTTGAGCTCTCCAACGTTGCAAAAGCTTTACCTCCACTATCTCGGATTGCGAAATTCTTAGGATTCGTCTTCTGTATGATCCAGTCTAACATTTCTGGGCACGGAAAGATGGCGGGATGTGACCCTGCTAGGTGAAATTTGGATCTCTTGACCTTCAAGTATACTTCCCGGTCCGGGAGATCTTTTGGAAACTCATCTTCTGGTATGGCGAACTCGCGGTATACTTCATACCACCTAAGGATGTCCCCCTTTGCGAAGGTGCAAAGAGTGTCTCTGTATATTGGTGGAGGGGATGTTTGTATGTCTGTGTCTGACTCTTCTTCCACCACCTGCCTACTCTTCTTTCGGGACACCCGGGGTGCCATGTTGCTAGAGTCGGAGAGGACCGGTATCGTGTCTGCTCCAAATTCACCTGTTTCATTCACGAAAGAATCCCAGGATGAGAAAGACATGATGATAACAGCTAAAAACAGTTTACGCATGCAGAGTTTAATTGACTGTTCTCTTGGGGTTGCAGGGTCGCTGATCTACAAAATACCTCACATGTGACCTTGCGACCTTGCGACTAGGTCGCAGGGTCATAGAGTCGCTAACAGAGAGTCGCGCGACCTTGTGACCTTGCGACCGGGTCGCTGGGTCGCAGGTCGCACTTGGGCCTACCGGGGGGTTTCGCGCGCGTGCGGTTTTGCGGATAATCTCTCCCTAACGGGAAACATGCGCGGCTGGAAAGGGTCTAAACTGGAGATAGGACACAGCCATGAGGATCTGGGCAAGACAAAGGTGACCTTGGGGTTTATGAGAATCAAAACAAAAATAAAACTCAACCGAAAACCCTACCTCCTCACCAGCAAGCAATTAAGACCATGGGGTGGCTAGATTTTAGCAAGAAATGCTGGGGAAGGAAACACAGGGAGGAAATGGCAACTTACCTGGAAGAAAACGCGCCAGTCGACCTGTCAGAGCAATTCCACGATTTTCGCCGCGAGTCACAAATGCGACCTAGCGACCCGCCCTTATAAAAAGGAGTCGCATGTGCGAGCACTAAATGAGGTCGCAAGTTGATAGTTTGCGACCTTGCGACCTCGCGACCTTAAGGTCGTTGGGTCGCAAGGTCGCTGAGTCGCTAATTCCCTAATTACTTAATTTTGCGACCTTGCGACCTTGCGACCTTAAGGTCGCTGGGTCGCAAGGTCGCGAATTTCCTGACTTCCGACTCTTGCGACCTGGCGACCTGGCGACCTTAGGGTCGCAGAGTCGCATAGGTCGCATGGGTCGCAAATCATGGATTCGCGACTTAGCGACTTGCTCTTAAAAACTTTACTTAGCTTCTTCTTCTGGTTTCAAAGGGGCTCCAAAAAATTTAGAAGTGTGTGTTATTATCTTTTTTGTATTTTTTTTGGAGGGTGTTGTAGGGGCTACAACAGATTACTTTAATTTATTTTTAGATCTAACTTTAAATCTATTTAGGAATGCTTCAAAGGATTTCTTTAAAGGCACTCCAAATAATATATTAAAAAAAAACTCTTCAAAAACTAGTTTGAGCAGTACGGTCAAATTGGATTTGATGACAAAATTTACTTCACAACAACTCTAACTAGATTATAGTCAACTCGGACTTGACAAGCTTGATGGCAAACTTTCTCCCCGAGAAAACACAGACCCTACTAAGAATCTCTCCCTCTTTCCACAGAGAATATATCACATAAATATGTTTCAGATATTCTCTCCTTAAGACCTTTTCTTTGACACATATACACTTCAAAAATTTTCTCAAATATATATTTCAAATATCTACTTAGATATATAATTTTGTGGTAGTCCCTTTTGAATTTTGTCTACACTAGCTTGACCAGGTTCCTTAGCTTGTCTTCACTTTCTCTCTTATACTCATATTTGTTTACTTATCTTGTACCTCGTTAATCCTCCTGAAATATTCATCGCACTCCACAAGTTCGTATATTTTTTTTCCGTAACAAGTTCTTTTTATGAATTCTTTAGATATACCTCTCCTTTCTTTTTGGACCTCAGACTACCTTACCTCAAATTTTCCATGGTTCCTTTTTTATTCACTTAGTCGCTAAGTTACTTCATCTCACTAAACTTATCTCCCGAATTGCAAGAGGTATAAATCTTTTATTTATAATATTCCCAGTCACAATATGTGTTTATCAAAAACATTGTAAAATTAACTAAATAAAATAGACTAAGTTTGGGGACACATATTCCAGAGTGGAGGAAGGGGAAAAATTCTTGGGATGTTGACTTATTTGGTGGCAACCATGGTGACCAACAAGTGTGCACAAAGGACAAGTTGAAAGAAAGAAACACACACACACACACACACACACACACACATATATATATATATCAGTTGGACATGCTTCTTTCTAACTGCATTGGGCCACATAGAAGAGAACTAGTTAGTACTTGAATGCATGCAGGTGTCCTAACCACATCAAAAAAGTATATAATAATAATTGTTACACAGCAATTTGTCACCGTCCCTGCAATCCCCCATCCCGCACATTGGAGGGCTTATTCCGTGACCTATGAGCAGTGACATGACCTAAAACCACTTTCATGGCATCCCCCTGGACAAGGACAATCATTCCCTGAAGACAATTCCCTGTGAAAAACCCTAAAAATAACCTTTTTGGCCTTGGCATGACTAGCCAATTCAGCCCTCGTGCCAATGGGGGAAATCCTCCAAAGAGGGTGCGCCAGCTGGCGCACTGTCATAGTGTTATACCCATGCTAGGCTTATTAAGGAGTGTTTTTCAAAAATAAATGGCGGAAGATTGACTCCAACCAATTCCTGAACTAGTCTCTAAATTGAGTTCGGAGGTTTGGCTCCAGATCTCCATGTAGAGGAAGTGGTTTTCCACCTCTCATGGAAGCTTCCTTGAGGATAGGGCCAATCCCATGATTGTAGGGATCCAACCTCCCCTTCCACTATCTATATAAGCTTGTCATTTTCCTTTTGCAAGCTAGCGTTCAAGAGCCCTCAATAGCCTAGAGAATGTTGAAAGAGCCTTGATAGTCCTCATAGAGCCAAATTAGTAGCAAGGAGATTATTGTCAAGACAACCGAAGAGAGAGGCTTTTCCCATTACCGACGAGCTTTACTGAGACGTATTCCGCTGTCGACACGCCGAAGGAAGATCCAGCGTCAGAGCACACGTTGTATCTTTCTTTGTATTGATTAATGATAAGAAACTTTGGTTATGGTTCCACTGGTATTGTTCATACTTTTTTATCATGATTTGTATCTTCTCTGACTGATACATAATTGCATATATTGGGTTTTACGCTTGTGTGTTTGTCGTGTTTCTTATATGTGCAGGTGTTTGATCGCGACAAGCGAGAGAATTGTGATCTGCCAAAGCAAGCAAATGGGAGCGCTATCTTCTCTGCGAACAACAGCATTGGACTTAAGGTAGGCCTTTCTCACAATTTGGTCTATTGAAATTAGGAACTTGTGCCTTAGCATGATACGATTGTTGCTAGACCTTATCTAGGCTAGTAGGGATCGCCTCTGTCCGCAGAGGGGATTTACCTCTACAACAAATTGGCAACTCCACTGGGGACACATTGATTGGATTTTGTCTTGTCTTTTCGGTTGATTTTGGTCTTTGTCTGCTTGATCAACTCTTTTGGTTTTTTTTTTCTGGTGTAAAACCCCTGTTCAGCCCCCAGAGGATCAAATCTGACCTCTATTTTTCTGAATTTTCATCTTTTCATGGTTGGCTTGATTGACGCGGTTTCCACCCTGACAGTCGCGCCCATTGGTGCGGGTTTCCAGTTAATCACTCGCACCATCCCCTGTCTAGCACGGATTACAGCCAGACAGTCTCGCCATCTCTTGTAGGTGCTAGGGTTTTCCCTTGTTCGGAAGTTTCTTTTGGTTAGTACTTTGCTTCTAGGTTTGTTTTAGATTGTGCTTGAAGTGGTGAGTCTAGTCTTGGTTGGAAGAAATTACTTGTTTTTTCATTTTTAGGCGTTGGCACTTGTTTTCAGTTAGCAACCCACACCAATTTTCCATTGGTGCTAGTTATCAGTGAGCAATTCGCGCCAGTTGGCGCTAGTTGCCAGTAAGAAAGTCGTGCCAATTTCAGGGTGTGTAAAAATTGAGACTTTTTCCCTAAATCCTTCACCAGTGTGTCTTTCCCTTCCATTTTTTTCTCTGTATGAGCATAGATTACATTTCTCATTGTTTGGAATGTCTTCTTTCTTGATTGCTTGATGTAAAAGGGATGAATGCCTTGTTTTGATCTCATGCTTTGGAAGTCATCTTTGTGTTTGACTTCATATGTCTTGTCACCTTTTGAGGAATTTTGTTACAAAGTGTTTTGAAACAATGATTGCATTCTTAGTGTTTGTTTGCATCCTTTTTGCCTTCATCCTTCGTTAAGAATATTTGCGTTCATTTAGTTTTCGTCTCAAAGTTTTCTTTTCGTTAAAATGCATTAGATCACGTTGCATTGAAAAGTGTTTTTTGAGATCCATCATTAAGCTTAGATTACATTGTTTAATGATTGAAAGCTAAAAATCACATTGAGTGCATTATATTTCATTAAAGTATGCATTAAGTAGATTCTCATTTTACCGAAAAATGCATTGAGTGCATTCTTATCATTTAAAAAGAAAAGGAAATTGCGCATAGATTACAATTGCATAGTTTTTGAAAAAGAGAATTTTGCATAGATTACATTGCATAATTCGCATCGTTGAATGTTTTAGACTACTTTTGGATAGTGAAAGTCATCTAGTTTGGAAAAATTTCATTTGCAGTGTTGTTGTTTGTTGCATCATTGTTTGAAACTCTTTCCTTAACTAGATAGCATTCATCGAATTGAAATATTTCTTTCGTCATATAGCTTCATATAGGAGATTGAGACATAACACTTGCTAGGGCCTGAAAATTGAAACATAATTGAAGATTAACATTAAAATTTATTCAATTTAAACTAAGGGAACATTGAAACATTAACGAAACATTTAGAGGTCTAAGTTAGAGACGTGTTCCGGCGTCGTTAAACCTAGTAGTTGTCATTCACATCTTGGCTTTAGGCAGCGCTAATATGGACTTATGCTCCCCATACCGTCGCGTATATAAAGGGAGACCCCACTAGGTTGCTATCCTTTATCCATAGCTAGCCGAGTCTGCCACCCTATATGTTGGGAAAAATACTGAGAGGTTAGTGAATCAATATTAAGGGCTGAACATTTTTTTCTTTTCTTTCTCTTAAAACATTATGTTACAGTACTGCATCCAACATGTATGTCCAGATATCTTATTATGTCTTTACTTAGAGCATTGCATCAAATAAGCATTAAGCATGAATAGAAATAACAGAACAAACCATCAAACATAATCAACACATTCGAACACCGGGATTTAAGGTGGAAACCCAATTCGGGAGAAAACCACCGCTGCTGTAATCTCAGTCTTCAATATTTATTATAGAGAAAAACTTCTTACAATATATGTTGGTGCAGACTTATACCAGCACGCAGGCACCCACCTATAGAAGGCTACAACCTTCTCTCGTTTACCAGCCTCTCCTGGAAGGGAGCTAGAACCCCTGCTCTCATTTACCAGCTACTACTGGAAGGGAGCTACAACCCCCTCTCTGAAGGCTTCGACCCTCAACACCACTGTGGACCACGTTTCATCAATTTTCATACTGGATCCACCAGTTTCCATACAACATACCTTGCCGGTCACCAAATTTATGATTTCGTCTATCATTCAAACTAGAGATTCATCATCGTTAGATCATTATATTCATGGGTGCATCGTAGTTTCAGATTTATCAGTTAAGAACAGAGCTCGCCCATACAGATATTCTTTTGAGAAATTTTATTCACAACCCTTACAATGCACACCCTGTTCTCTATTTTTTCCTTCTCCTTATATATTTTTTCCTTTATTAAAACCATTAGTCAAAAACCATGAACCGCTAATGGTATTCCTCTGTCATTATTCCTTTTAGTTTATCCCATGGGGCTTTTTTATCTCTTTTTAATTTTTTTATTTATTTATCAATTTTAAAGAAATTGACAAATAAATATATTTACAACTTTTGAATTCCCAAGCCTTATGTCTAAACATTAACCCTTCAGATTTTATAGAAATATCCAACGCTTCTAAATAAATTAATCTTATGATAAACCTTTGACCCCGGGCCCACATACATAGTAAAAAGCCAATCCAATAAGCCCATCATACCAAAGTAAACTTTGTGCAAGTCTAGCGTCCGATCATCATTAGATTAGCAAGCTTCCAGATCAACGGTGTATATACATATCACTCGACCTCCGATGTCGAACGTTAACATGCGATGGTCCGCCGTACTTGTGTTAATATTCGCGCATCTTCAACAAATAATGATCGTTCGATGACCCCTTCCTAGATCAACGGCACTCAACAATATCGCTAGGCATCCTGGGTCGAACTATAACGTGTGATGGTGCATAGTGAAAAGCGGTTTTGTAAAAACGTAT